>JANRMT010062789.1:5232536-5301697 GCA_026402145.1 Polypterus bichir lapradei | reverse complement strand
ATAGATAGATAGATAGATAGATAGATAGATAGATAGATAGATAGATACTTTATTAATCCCAAGGGGAAATTCACATAATCCAGCAGCAGTATACTGATAAAAAAAACAATATTAAATAGTAATAAAAATGCATGTAAAAGCAGACAATAACTTTGAGTGATGCTAGCATTTACTCCCCCAGGTGGAATTGAAGAGTCGCATAGAGTGGGGGAGGAACGATCTCCTTAGTCTGTCAGTGGAGCAAGACAGTGACAAAAGTCTGTCACTGAAGCTACTCCTCTGCCTGCAAATGACACTGTTCAGTGGACGCAGTGGATTCTTCATGATTGAAAGGAGTTTGCTTAATGCCTGTCGCTCTGCCACAGATGTTGAACTGTCCAACTTTATTCCTACAATAGAGCCTGCCTTCTTAACAAGTTTGTCCAGGCGTGAGATGTCCTTCATCTTTATGCTGCCTCGCCAGCACACCACCATGTAGAAGAGGGCACTTGCAACAACCGTCTGGTAGAACATCTGCAGCATCTTATTATTGCAGATGTTGAAGCACGCCAACCTTCTAAGAAAGTATAGTCGGCTCTGACCTTTCTTACATAGAGCATCAGTATTGGCAGTCCAGTCCAATTTGTCATCTAGCTGCAATCCCAGATATTTATAGGTCTGCACCCTCTGCACACAGTCACCTCTGATGATCTCAGGGTCCATGAGGGGCCTGGGCCTCCTAAAATCCACCACCAGCTCCTTAGTCTTGCTGGTGTTAAGGTGTAAGTGGTTTGAGTCGCACCATTTAACCATATTTATTTTATATTGTTCCTAATCTTAGATGCTGTCTCTCTTATTTTGTGCCCATCCATACACCTATTACCTACTCTTGCTCTGCTCATTAAGGGTTTACTGTTCTTATGAATGGGCTATTCAAGTTTAACTGCCCCTAACCTTGACACTACATGCTTGTTTTTCTTTGTTTCCCTCAATACTGCCAGGTGGAGTCTGCTAACAAATTGCCTAAGAGCCAAGTTCTTCCTAAGCCTCCATGATTTTCATGATCAAACCCATCAGAACAAAGTAAAATCTATTTTTTGATTTTTGATATCTTTTCAGGCCTTCAGCTGGCAAAATTTTGTCTATAAATTGTATGTGCCTGAGATAGAATCAGAGATCAATGTGGCTGGTAGAAAATAAAAAAGCCCAATATAGGAGATTTTTGATTGCAATATTGAAGGCATTCATTCATTATAAGCACATTGTCTTGGAGCGAGATATGTTTTGTGGTATAGACATTTAGAGTAAAAAAACTCTCAAACCTTAAAATTCCCCAAAATTTCATTACAAATTGGCCCACTTTGGGCAATAAAAGGAAAAGATAAAAAAGCCAACAATCAGTGCAAATTTGTTCAGCACAAATTACATAGAAAAAGTTTAAAAAATTATAAAATTGTACAAAATTGTTCATATTCAGTATCTGGTTTTGATTATGCTTGTTTTTATCAGACAAAAAACAAAACCAGATAGTAAACCATGTAGTGGAGTAAGCGTCTACTAACATATCCAAATCCATTAAATCTACAGTTCTGTCTGTGACACAAAACTAAACTCTATAGTAGCTATTTAACCACACCATAACTGCTAAATCTTAAACTGAAACTAATAGATATAAAAATAAAATAGAAATTAAATTAAAACTAAGAATACACGATGAAGAACAACTAAAACTAAACTGAATTTCCAAGTAAGGTAAGAAAAAATATAGAAATAAAAACTAACATAAAAAAGCAAAACTATAATAACCTTGCTCAGCACCATTCATGTGCTCATTAATGTAAATCTCTCTATAACTTTATAACACTGACATACAGTGTTGTTGCACTGTCATGGATAAACAAGGCTTAACAAAAATAATAAAATGTCTGTTTTAAAAAGGAAGTCATGCCCTCTGCATTAGATCCAAATATGCAACTCTTTCTAAGGATTAGAAAGTTTCACTCAATTTCATTTCAAATATTTTCTGTGTTTCCTCCAGGTATTCAGGTTTGCTATGTACATTCCAGAGATGTGCAGATTACACGCTGAATTAATTACCAACTCTACCATGGCCCATATTTGGTGTGTTTGTGGGTGGGCCCTATTTAGGGATGGCTCTACTTCACACAGCTGGGATGAGCTCATTTCATCCCGGCACTTTGACTGAAGACAGCTTCACAAAATTAGCAGGTGTCTATCAACACATACTAAAAGCCATGCTTGCCACAATACATCATGGCCTTTCATATTTATCACAAGGCCAGGTTCATTTGTACCTTCAAACTCTAGAACAGGGGTTTCATTTCACCCAATTTCACACCTAGTGAGTCATAAGAACATATGAAATCTGAACAAATGAAAAGAGACCATTGAGTCCATCAAGCTTGCATGTATAGCCAATGGCTAACCTGTCCCCATATCTCATCCAGATCCTTTATAAATGTTTGGAGGTCTGAATATCAAAAGTACCCCTTCTGAGAAGGATTTAGGAATTGCAGTGGATGTGTCATTTTTAACTTTCAGACAGTGTTCAGAAGCCATTAAGTAAACTAGCAGAATAGCAGAGTACAAGTCGAAGGAGGTTATGTTGAAGCTTTGTAACGCCCTGGTGAGGTCTCATCTGGAGTCCTGTGTGCAGTTTTGGTCTCCAGGTTACAAAAAGGACATAGCAGCATTAGAAATTGCCCAGAGAAGAGTGACTAGGCTGATTCCAGAACTGCAGGGGATGAGTTACAAGGAAAGATTAAAAGAGCTGAGCCTTTTCAGTTTAAGTAAAAGAAGATGAAGAGGAGACATTGACTGAAGTGTTTAAAATTATGAAGTGAATTAGTCCAGTGGATTGAGACTGTGACTTTAAAATGAGTTCATCAAGATCATGGGGGCACAGTTGAAGACTGGTTAACAGTAAATTTCACACAAACATTAGGAAGTTTTTATTAACACAGATAACCATAGACACACTGAATAAGTGATTGAGTAGTGTGGTGGTCTGTAGGACTTTCAAAACTCAAGTTGATGTTATTTTGGAAGAATTAATTGGATAGAACTGGCACGCTTCATTGAGCTGAATAGCTGTTATCTTCCATGTTGTTCTAGTTTTCTTGCCAAGTTTTCTGCTTCAACTCCATGTCTCGGTATTTTGTTTTTGATTCACACAACTCTATGAATTAAGAAGTGGTTTCCAGCAACAGTCCTAGGGGCACTTCCCTTTCATTTCCACTGGTGTCCTCAAATAAGAGATTCACTATTAATTTAAACAGATTCTGTTGGATCTAATTTATCAATGCCTTTGAGGATTTTGAAGACCTGAATTAGGTCCCCACGCAGTCTCCTTTGCTTGAGACTAAACAGATTTAATTCTCCAAGTCTGACCTGGGATGCACTTGGTTAATCTCCTCTGAACATCTTCAAGTGCTTTTCTGTCTTTTTTGTATTGTGCTGACCACAGCTGCACACAATACACAATACTCCAGATGAGATACCATCAGTCCATAATATGGTCTAAGCAAAACATCCCTTAATATACATTCAACAATTTTTACAATAAAGCCTAGCATTTTATTTGCCTTTTTAAATCACTTTTGCACATTACTTAGGTCAGGGGTGAGCAAAATCGATCCTTGAGGGCTGCAGTGGCTGCAGGTTTTTGTTCCAACCAAATTTCTTAAGAGAGGTTTTAGGGGTTAATGTTGACACATCTTTAAGAGATACAACTTAACAGAAGAAGGGGAATTAAAAACAAAATGGCCAGGAGAAAAAAAACATTTCAGGTTCTGACAAAAATACAAATTATTTCAGAATTTTCTTGAATAACAGAATGAAGGAGCCCTTCACTAAACAATGAAATTGATTAAAAGTAACAGTGATTCCTTAGAGTTTGTTTTTTTCTCAATGTAATTACTTATCCAGAAACATCTTGTAATATGTGAAACTGTCTTCTTGCCAAGACTGTTCCCAACTGAGAGGTGGACTGATTGGCCCCGTAGTACTCTCTATACCCTGACTAACCTGAAATTTCCAGCTTAGCAAATAGGACTTGTAAGTCATCAACTGTTTTAAAACAGGGACCACCTGCTGTTCTTGTTTTAACTTTTTTTTTTTTTTTTTTTAAATTGTCCTTGCACTTTCTGTTCAAGCTTTTCCCAGTCAAAGCCAAGCGGTATACACTAGTAAAGAGGTAAGGAAATCCAGGACCGTTTGCTCCCTTAAAAGTAGCCACAATAATTTAAAAAAAAAAAGGAAAGATCAATATCAGCAATGCATCATTCAAAAGATTAAGCTGCATTTTGATTTTCACCTACCGTTGAGGACAACTGAGCTAAATTTGAAAAAGGCACCGAGGATTCATAGGTGTGCCCCTTCACTTCTTGGAAAAGAAAACAGGAGTGTAATAAAGTGTGGAAAAAACAGGTCTGCATGGAGAAATTCATTTTATTAAAAAAAAAAAAAAAGCATTTGCAAGCTTCATGTTGACCCAAACACTTGGCCACATGGTTTTATAGCATGCAGTGTGCAATTCGAGTCGTGGAGTGTATGTGGTCAGCATGTTGCGTCTGGTCATTGTGGCTTGTCCTTCTTCATCTTAAACCTGCTTGATCCTAAACATGAAGTGTTGGCTGTGAGGCTCTCACTTTACTTTCATGTTTAAATCTCTATGGCTGTATTTTGTCTGATGGGTGTCACAATGATCTGTGTCAAAAGAGACAGGCCAGACACCAGCATCCCACTGTTTGACAGATTCTGTGCGGCGTGAAAGGTGCATGGAATTGCATGTTTTGCTAATCATTAACCAAAGCGGGACATACACGATTGCTCAGGTAAGAAAATGCTTACATTACAGAAGTCTGCACTCATCTATGAAATTATGTACCAATATTTACAGGATTGTAAACCCAAGACTAAAACTCTTATTACCAGTTTCTTGTATGTGACAAGAAACGGGATCTGGAAAATAATTATTTTATTGCATATTCCTGGTACTATTTTTCTAGAGGTAAGGATATTTTTTTGTATTTGTTGTGTAAATTCTCATGTAAATACTGAAGTAAGTCTCTTTTGTAAGTCGCTTTGGATAAAAGCGTTTGCAAAGGAAATAAATATGAATGTAAATACAGAAGTAAATAAATACAAAACCAACCACATGGCACAAAAAGTTTACTGTGATTTGGTCCTTCAAAAAGTAACCACAGCCCAGGGGGTGAAAGGTTGTTGTGCAGGAAGACTAAGTGCTGAGCATCACACATGGCTGGTCTTCTTTTAAAATGACTGGATCTTATAATATTGGGGTTTTTTTTTGTTCAAAAATGACATGCATAAACTATTTCATAATGTGTGTGTAACTGCTAGACATGGATCAATACTCAACAACTCTCCTGGTTTGAAAAATGGACGTATTTGGTAAGTTTTTAAGTTTTCCTCCCATATCATCCCCTGAAAAGCACCAGAGTGGGCAAAAATTTTTATTTTTTTTATTATTTTATTATTTTTTAATTCATAGAAAACACTTAACTTTAGAACATAATTTTGCATGGCAAACATATATATAGCATGTTTGTGATGAAATAAGTTCGACTTGAAAAATACAAAGCTTATTCTGGAAGCCTGCTACACAAGTAAGCAAGTTACAATGTGTTAAGGTGGGGGAAAAAAGTTAACATTTAGAAATGAATAAGTGGTACTTGTAATTATAACTCTGCCACCATACCTTTGGCAAAATATGGTTGTCCCTGTACCACCCTAAGGAGACATATATTCCTCCTTGGGATATATTAAGTGCTATCTACCTAGCTATCAAAGGGGGGAAACAAACCAACAGAGAACTGACAGATACTGTAATTTGCTGTCAAAAATGTAATATTCAAAGTTGAATGCCTCAAGAAAAAAGTCCCAGTATGGTCCAGTCATTTCCCTGACATCTGCCTTCTTCGGAATCAGTGCAGAAGCATGACACTTACCTGGATAATAATCTATAAGCAATGTGCAGACAAAACAGAAGGCAGAGATATTCTGCTAAGACAAATAGCTCAACATAATATGCAAGTATCCGACAGAACAAATTCAGCCCAAGATCCTAATTCTGCAGTCACTTTAAATGTACAGTCTTTACAGCAGCTATAGTAAAGCATAAATGTAAAGTAAATAACATTACATGAAGTTCTCTACACGGTGGCTAGTGGTAGCACTGCTGCCACTCAGTAAGGAGGATGGGGTTCACGTTTGGAGTCTCCCTGCATGGAGTTTGCATGTTCTCCCCAGGTCTGTGTAGGTTTCCTCCAGGTGCTCCAGTTTCCTTCCCAATTCCAAAGACATGCAGGTGAATTGGTGACACTACCTTGGCCCTAGTGTGTGTGTCCGTCCAACAATGGAATGACACCCTATCCAGTGTTTGTTCCTGCCTTGCGCCATATGCTAGTTGGGACTGGCTCCAGCTACACCATAACCATGGTCTGGATTAAGCAGATTAGAAAATGACAAATGACATGACAAAGTTCTAAGAACCACTTCATCACGTTCAGGGTTGCAGAGACTACAACATCTAAAACAATGCATCAGTACAAAGTAGTCATTAGATGAATGCACCAACATCTCATCATGTCCTCAAAGCAGTTGGTAGTTTTCATCGTCCCTACTAATGCCAAGATTCCCTGTCTGTGCTAAGCAGGCCATTATAAATCCTTCAGATGTTTGCTTGGTGTACAACCAATTACTACACTCAATGTTATATTTCACTTGACCTTCTTCCACTGGATGCCAGCTATAGTCTGCCTCAAATTCAAAACACTTGTTCAGCAAACTGGCCATGAAAAAGTATTCTCCCTACTTATTCAGACCATGGTCACTCAGTATGTTTCAGTCAGATCTCTACAATGAACTTCTACTGGCCATTTGGAATTACCAGATTTGCTAAGTGATTTTCAGCCTCAGTCCCATATTGTGAAAGAGCCTGCTGCCTGCCCTAACAAAGGCCTCATATGCTGTTATTTAATCCTCTGAGACCTCACACCATAGCATTTCTAGCACTGACCACTGTGGTTTTCTCTTTCCTAGTTTTTAACCTTTTGTAACACTTCTAATATTTTTATTACTATTATTTAATTTTTTGTATTGAATATGTCACTAGCCCCATAAATATTTTTCTTTGTGGTTTATACATAACTGAACATCACAGAATAAAAATGTCTGAAACTTAACATCAGTAAAACCAAGGAAGTGGTTATTGACTTTTGCCATGCCAAAGAGCCTCTATGTCCAGTCACTTATTTGGCAAGTGGATGTAGCGGTGGTCAACTTGTTCGATTACTTGGTGGTCCACATCAATGATAGGTTGGGCTGGTCTTATAACAATTAAAATATAAATCGGGGAACTTTATGCTCAGACTATACAATTCACTAAATGAGTACTAAGTACTGAATACAATTCTGGTAACCATGCTACAAGAAAGACATAGCAGAACTTGAAGCTGTGCAAAGGAGAGCAACCAGGTACATCCCAGGACTTAAGAACAAGTCCGACTCAAACAGACTCATAGAATTAAATCTGTTTAGTCTCAAATCGGGGCCTAACCCAGGTATTTAAAATCCTCAAACGCATTAATAAAGTGGATCCAGCTTAAAGGTAAATCACACAGTCAAGCATAGCAGTGGAAATTAAGGGGAAGTGCATTTACAACTGAAGCCAGGAAGCACTTCTTTACACAAAGAGTTGTGGGACCCTTGAACAAACAACTAGGACATGCAGTGGAAGCAGAACCCTTGACAACCTTTAAGATGAATCTACAGTAGATGATACATTAGGACATCTTAGCTATTAGCTAAACAAACAGGCTTGATGGACTGAGTGGTCTTCTCTTGTTTGTCAAATTTGTTATTTTCAAAGTATTGTAAGCTAGCTCCTTCTTTTTTGGTAGTCAATAACATGATGCCTTACCACACTACTGCTACATGAAGGCTTTTTGGGTTCAGCAAATTCAGACACAATTTCTGCCCTTTTTGTCCCCCCATTCTGTCGTGGCATGTAAAGCATGAGACAGATGGAGCCATCTCTTCTGCTTGCAAGGTCCAAGACATGTGATTCTCCTGTCTAACTTTAGATGCAGTGCATACAATACACTACAATACAATACAATTTATTTTTGTGTAGCCCAAAATCACAGTGCCGCAATGGGCTTTAACAGGCCCTGCCTCTTGACAACCCCCCCAGCCTTGACTCTAAGAAGACAAGGAAAAACTCCCAAAAAAACCTTTGTAGGGAAAAAATGGAAGAAATCTTGGGAAAGGCACTTCAAAGAGAGGCCCCTTCCCAGGTAGGTTGGGTGTGCAGTAGGTGCATGAATTGAGCTTCCAGGTGAGCAGGTATTGGTTGTCAGGTCTCACATGCACACAGAGCCTACCTCTACAGCTTAACACAAAAATCAAACCTGGGAAACCATCCCAATAGTACTCATATCTATGTATATATCAATGCTGTAAGTATTCAAACATTCTTTTCATTTTATACTTTGGTGTGCTTCTGACATTGTCAAATCTGGCACAATCTTGACAGTGAGCCTGAGAAACCTTCATTCACAATCCTTCCATTACACAGTAAACAATGCAAATCCAAGTAAAGAGCAACAATTCTGTGTGGCTCATATGCATGTAAATAATATATCAAAACCTAATATTATGAAATCCATTTATTTCATTTCAGCTTCGAGGGGCTGAAACACACCCCAGGCACATCACATAGATGCCAGGAACTGAGCAAAGACAAGCTGCCAGTCCATCACAGGGTCAGCTCATTCATATACTCACAATCATGCTGGGCCAAATTTAAAGTCACCACATAACCTAACCTGTATGACCTTTAAAATGTGAAAGGAGAAACGGGTAACCAGAGGCCCAAGAAACAAACTCTACATGGTCGACAAGCACATGTGGCACGCTCTAGCAGCACTAGCCAACAGCAGAGAACCCAACGCTTCAAACCTTTCCCAGAAACTCAAATCAAAATCATGTGACATCCCACTGCCCAATAAAAATGGAAATGTCTGACATTTGAAATCATTATTATGGGACACCATGTTCAACATATGACATATTCTGACAAAATTATAAGATGCTACATCAAAATTATGAGGTAGTAAATAATGAAGTACTAAGTCAAAATTACACTTTATATGTCATGATTATACAATACTAATACAAAATTATGAGATTGTATATCATAATAATTAGATATTAAATTGGAATTATGAGTTGGTAAGTCATAATAATGAGATACTCATCTAAAATGATGAGACAGTAAGTCATACTTTTGAGACACAAACTCATAATTATAAAAGAGTAATTCTTTATTATATGATGTAGTCATTTGTTATTTAGTTGAAACATGTTCTGCACATGACAGAACACATCTGGGGACGAATAAACTTTACTCTTACCAGTATTTGACCTGTCACTGAAACCAGGACTCGGAGACTCATTAGAACAATCTAGATGAGAACAAGCCATTTAGCCAAAACTAAGCTCACCAGTCCCAGCCACTTAATTCTTCTAAAATAACATCAAGTCGAGTTGTGAAAGTCCCTAAAGTCCTCCTGTCTACCATACTACTTGGTCACTTATTCCATGTGTCTGTGGTTCTCCGTGTAAACAAAAACTTTCTAATATTTGTGCAAAAAAATCACTCTTAAATTTCCAACTGTGTCCTAGATGAACTAATTTTAAAGTCACAGTCTCGATCCACTGGACTAATTCCTTTTATCATTGAAAACACTTCAATTATGTGTCCTCTTAGTCTTCTTTTGCTTAAACTGAAAATGTTCAGCTATTTTAATCTTTCCTCATAATTCATCCCCTGTAGCCCTGGAATCAGCTAGTTGCTCTTCCCTGAACATTTTCTAGTGCTGTTATGTCCTTTTCACAACCTGGAGACCAAAACTGAACACATAACTCCAGATGAAGGCCTCACTAGTGCATTATAAAGCTGTTTAACTTGACATTCTGTTAGCCTTCTTAATGGCTTCTGAACAATGTCTGGCAGTTTTTAGTGTTGAGTCCACTATGACTCCTAAATCCTTCTCATAAGATGTATTTTCAAATTTCAGACCTCCATTGTGTATTCAAATCTCACATTTTTACTTCCTACATGTAATAATACTTTACAATTTACTGATATTAAATCTGTCAATCCACCTAGCTTGGTAGACTCGGCCATTTTGGTTTTCTCAGTGGGGTTCACTACCCCAGTCCATCTACTGCTTAGGATTTTCTTGTAGATTTCTACCACAGAGTAGTAAAACTGGCTGCCAGTAGATTTTTATCATAGTATATGCGACAGAAACAAGACATTGCCATTTTCTAAGTTCAGATTACACTCTTTAATGCTTTTATTGATTGCCTTATGCTGCAATATTTACATACCTGCATTACAATGCATGATTAGCTTGCCAGTCCCTGCTGCTGACTCGGCTGTCTGATGACAGTGATGGAGTAAATGAGAGCGGTGAACTGCTGGAAAATTACTGGAGCAATTTCATGCTGGGGACATCCATACAATATTCAGCATTGTATGATGAGAACAGGAGTGGTGAGTGAGAAGTGTGTGTTTAACAAGAGTAAACTGTTTTTTTATTGGGTGTTGAAGGAAAAGTATGAGAATGGAGCTTGCAGTTTAGACATTTTTAGGCACATAATGCACTATAACTCATTATGCTGTTTACGGTAAATAGCTTTGTCAAAAGAACTCCACTCTGTAATCTTATTTTTCTGATATCTTAACATTATCAAACTGCATCTGTGGGCACCAAGTATGAAACCATTAAAAAATTACTTAATATGATATTTATCAAGCTGCTATGCAGTCCAGCAGCTTGAAATCGGAGGATTAAATGTTTTTTCAGTTAAGCAATGACTTGCTGTGAGACCCCAAGTCAGATTTGTATTCCCCATTTTGAATACCACTAAGTGTGATAATTGATTATGTTTCAATATACTCATGACTTTACAAATGAATCTTTAAGCATTATGTCTCAAAATTCCTCAAGCATGGTCAATGCAAACTGTAGATGACAATCCACTCACACATTTATTTTCTAAACTTACTGTGTCCACCCCGTGACTCTGTGTTGGGATATAGCGGGTTGGATGATGACTGACTTTGTCCACCACAAAAAATGATGTCTGAGCATCAGTAGGCACGTTTACATGCACCTCTCATTATTCAGTAAAACCTGTTTCTAAAATGCCATGTAAAAGAAAAAATTGGGTTATTGGCCTCTGAAAAACCTGCTTAATGGACGTTGATTTCTGTTTGAATAATCCAATTTAATGACCAAGTTAACCAGGTTACTGTTCATGATCTTGTAGTCTGTACATGTCCGTTGCACTTTGTCAGCCTGCACATGTATTTTCCTCACAAATGCTTTCAGCAGCCACAGGTAGAAATGTCCACAAAAGGAGGCAAATGTTTGGGTGATAACAATATTCCTTCTCCTAGCTAAAACAATCTGTCTCAGTATTTCAAAAATTGCTACATTTATGTTGAGCTGAACATACAGTGCTAAACTCAGCAACACAATCTCAAGAGCAGTAGGGTAACACAGTAACGCATTATGTAGTCTGAATACTTTTTAAAGTAGCGAATAACCTAACGGAATACTTATCTTGTTGAAATAAAAATACCTGAGTTATTACTCCAGCAGCACTGGGTGTAAGGCCAGAAACACATTTATTGGTATGTCAGTCCTTTGCAGAGCTCAATTGTACAGTCAAATACAAAAAAAAAGTTTGCTGCATGCAATCCAGTAATAGAAAAGTTTTAAACAGAGTCAATTTGACTGACAATATTTATAAAGCATAAGAAAATTATCACAGGAGTCAGGCCTATTTTCAAATACACGATGGCTAACAAAGATGTGACTATTTTCTGTGTAATTTAATGACATCAGAGCATTCTGACAACAGTGAAATCTAGAATACCTGCCCATGTTAACACAGATTATTAAGAAACCAGGTTTCTGGGTTTCCTAGCAGAATTTATTCACTTTAACCCGGTTATACAGTATGCCTGCATGTAAACGTGCTAAGTGAGTGCAAGGCAGTAACACAGACTTGAACAAGTCACCAATACATGACATTTAGACTTAGATTATTTAAAGTCAACTGTTAATCTAAAATGCACATCTTCTGCATGTGAGAAGCAAGCCTGGATTAATACCCCAACAGGCACCTGGGTCACCTAGCACGTTAGCAGAGAGCTGATCATTTTCTTTAATAGTTCAGTACGTGGACACCCAGTTGTTTAATGCAGCGTGGTATTTACCACTCTTGCTTTCGGTGTGCAGAGACTCTTATTATTTCAGAGAGCAGCTGGGTTTGGAAAGTTGGTGAACAGCCCCTTGCTATCAAAGGCACCTGGGTATACACACTGAACACCCTAATGAGAGATCCGCCCCTGGTGGGTAGAAACCAGAGTACCTGGAGAAAACCCAAATAGGAAACACAGGTACCTTAAGAAACCCCACACAGATACCAACACAGACAGAAGTTGGCTTGAGAAATGAACTGCAGCACCTTGAGAAGTGAGGCAGCACTTCTAAATTCTGCACCATTTTACATTTATATTTATTGTGTTAAGTAAGGTTAACTTCTGAATGCTTCAAAATCACTTCAAGTTTTTTTTTTTGTCTGGTGCCTACTGACTAACTAGTGCATTACAACCTCAACACACGAGATACAGTTCTAGTTGTCTTGATGTCTAGTTATGCAAGACTTTAAGCTTTTTTAGGGGCTCATGCCTACTATTGACCTTCTAGACTCGAAAACCCCTAATTTTCAGGCCAACTTAGGACCATGTTTTGTGCAAGAAATTATAATAAAAAGTAAACCAATACGTGTCTTTAGCAAAAAAGATCAGAAGGACTTACTGACCCCAGGGATTCACTCTCTAATGGGATGCAAGGGGTCAACGTTACTTCTTTTCACAAAACTTTGAAAAAATGAGGATTAGTTATATAGGCATGTGGAGCATCTTTTAATGCTATTTCAAGGTGGCTGATCACAAATATAATACTTTTGAGATTTGATTCTTTACTGGTGATCCTCATCCTCTAACAGCCACTCCCAGAATGTTCAGAATGACAAATGTCAAACATAAGCATGTGGGGGTCATGTTTTAGAAACTTTCAAGGTCAGTGATTATGAATATGATGTTATTTTGGATTTAACAAACCTTACGAACATCCAGAACAGCCAAGCTGAGAGATTTCTGTTCAAGATTGTCGGTCGGCGTGATCTCTGCCTGGGTCCCCTAAAGTACTAGATTTCACATTAATCAGGCAACTGTTCACAGTGCAGTAATACTGTGAAATTATTTTGTGATTAATATTCATTTGTTCTACAGAGTAATCAATCCATCTTACTAAGAAGAAATAAAGTCAAGAACTATACCTCTTTTAAAGGTGGGGACATATTACATGTAGAAATGTGTGTTGACAAAAAAAGTGAGCTTGGAATTTCACTGATTGAACAAAGTAAATTGATACATTAAATGACAAAAACTTTCAATAACAACCACTACAAGGTGATACTACAGGGGGCCAGTATTTCAATGTTGCATTTAGGTGCCAACCCTGTGCTAGCTAACAACAGTGAATAAAAAGATTATGTAAGAGAGATGACTGAAGTGTTTATTATTTCCACACAGATGCTGCCTACCCCATGACCCTGAACTGGATTAAGCGGGTTTGATAAGCGTAAACTGAAATGCTGCCTACCAGCCATCATAATACTCAAAGAAAAACATCTGTGCACTGAGGAATATGACAACAGTTCAAATGGAATACAGTAATACTAAAAACACTACAGGCGGTACATTAGTGAAATATAAACAGTATGCACTGCTCTTCTTGCTTCTTTTGTTCATTAAAACTACCAGGAACAAAGATTATACCAAATAGCCTTTCTCAATAGATACAGTATATATTTATGCTGACAGAACAGTATTTACAAGGTGATTAACTGGAAAAAATAAAAGCAAAATATGTCAAAAGCGGAAAATATTATTCTACTTACTACATACTTCAATTAAGACTAGTTAGGCAGTTTTATTGTCACAGATGGAAATTTGTAAACTAGTACGATTTCTTCTTCTTCTTTCGGCTGCTCCTGTTAGGGGTTGCCACAGCGGATCATCTTCTTCCATACCTTTCTGTCCTCTGCATCTTGTTCTGTTACACCCATCACCTGCATGTCCTCTCTCACCACATCCATACACAGGAAAAAAGACTGCTTCATTTTAACTATTTCATTCAACAGAATTATTGAAATACTGTACTCTGACATGTGAAGACAATCATTTCATTTTGTTTTTATATGAAGCAAAGGATCAGAAATGCTACTGTGGCTCCATCATATCCCAGACAATAAGCCTTTGTGCAAATTTGACTGAGGTTGTTGGTTGTTTGTTATAATGTTTCTTGAGCTTCTGTAAAATGTCAAATTTATCTCTGGGGACAAATAAAGCGGTATCTATCTATTATACAGTGCCTTTCCAATCTATCATCTGCTATATAGTGCCTTTCATATTTGTCTATCGGTCTTTTACATAGTCTAAATTCTATCTATTATATAGCACCTTTCATGCCTGTCTGTCTATCAATCAGTACCTTTCTATTTATTAAATAATGCCTTTCACAACCACAGTTGTTTTATACAACAATTTTTATCTATTATATATTATATAGATAAATCTGTCTACCTATCATATTGTGCCTTCCCTATCTATGCATCTATCTATTACATACTGCCTTTTTATCCATCTATCTATCGATCTATCTACTTAAGCATTATCATTACAAACTGGAGGAAGCCTCTTGTTCATCTCTTTTGTAGTTCAGGAAATGTACTGGAGCGCTAGGAGATTCAGAAGCCAGGTCCCCCCCATTCATTAGCCAGACCCCTCCCTAAGATTTTCATTTGATTTAAGTTAGTCGTCAATTGACAATTATTTTAGTCGCTCACCACAAAGGGGGGACAAGGACTTTAATTCAATCGTCAATATAATGAGCCACTCTTACATCCAGAGGGGAAATCTTCCATTCCCAGCTGTGTCATTGCTTGTCCACCCAGTTGTTTCCAGGCCCACCCACTTTGAAATTTCTGGCTTTTGCCACCGCTGTAGGTAAATCATTTTGTATCGCTACTATTACATCCCCAACTCTACTGTAGCGTGTAGGTAGAACAAGAGAGTTAGTCTTGTTGTTTTGTGTACATCACGTTGTATCGTCTCTCTAGGTATATTTCATCCTCCTGACAGTACTACTACTATCACTACCATCCCTCAATCTTTACACAGACCTCCTTTGTCACTTTGGGCTTTGAGATTTGCTTGACACAGCCACTTATAAGCCACAATGTTTATACTTTTGTGGCTCTGTTGGATTGTTATTTTGATGGATATACTGTATTTGGTTGTTTGCAAACCACCCTGAAGACAGTCATGCTTAATCATGCACATAATAAAAGCTGAACATGTTGTAAAGAGGGAGTGCTGCTGTAGCCACAATGACCCTGAATGATACTGAGGAAGCTAAAATGTGCAAAAATAGTAAATTTAGTAAGTAAATAAATACAAAGAGGAAAGAACCGTGGAAGAACATGTACACAATGAACACCATAGCCAAATAAACCAAGCTGATGTTACGGAAATATATCTACATGAATATTACTGGAAAATTTTATATACAATCACATTGGATAACTAAAATAAGTGCTTAATCATAGTATAATTTCTACTATCTGTGCATACGATATTCGGATAACCCAGTGTGATTCTACAGTATATACAAAATATCCAGTAAATATTCATGTAGATATATTTCCATATGCTATACTTCACCAGTCTACATACTCCACAGAAATGTAATGCATAAGCCACTAATAAACCCAACAGCATTTTCCCTGAAATTACTCTCCCTTCTTAAGGCAGATTTCTAATGAAATAGTGATAATACAGTATTAAAGGATTATTACTAAGGAAGAATCAACCATTGGCACAGAAACATGACATGTAATGTCATTTTACCCCAACTGCAAAGCTATTGTGAACTATCGCTGCAAAATAATTACAGTGACCATAAAGCCCAATGACTTCCCAAACATCTGCCAGTCCTTTTAAGTCTTATTAAGGATGGTATAGTAGAAGAAATATGCAGGTAATAATTGGAATGGACATTGAATGGTGATTGACTTCTGGGAAAACAGGCCCTGCCCTGTAAATAAAACAAGTTATAGCTCATCTGAACAAATAATTCTTTGTTCAGCCACGTGGAGCTGCTTAGATAAAGCTGAAGGCCTGTTAACCTGGTGAATGAAATTTGCCACAACTAAGAAATTTTCAAAAAAAAAAAAAATCTAGAATCTTCTACAAAATCCCTTCTTGATCTTATAATCCATGATTGTGGTTGATTGCTTAATTACAGTAATGCCAGTTGCTGATCCTCTTTTCCTTCTTTCCTCTCTTCTTCACTGTTTAAAAATGGTGTTCTTTTTTAATGTGGTTCATTGATACCTTCAGAACAATGAAAGTTCACCTGGAAGTTCTACATCTAAAGGCTCCACTCTAAATCATAAAACTTCTATCCTACAGCTTAACCAAGGCAAGAAAATACATTGAAATATGCATTCTTTTTTCTTTTTTTGATGTGTTTGCATATGATGCACAAAGCACCTATTGCAAAAGCCAATGTCTGTTTGTCTGTCTGTCCACATGAAACAACTCAGCCACCATGAACCAATTTTGTTGAGATGTGGTGCTCTAATTTTTCAAATAAATTTGCTGAGACAATCTAATTTTTGTTGTGATATCTCAAACAAATCTCACTGTGCATAGTTTTAAAATTTGAAAATCTCCTATTAACAAGCACTTGCAAATCCATCTTAAAATGGAGAAACATTATGTGCAACCTCAACTAGGAATGAGCTTCCTGTTTTCATTTTACCTTGAAAGTATTTCTTAAACTTGTATATTTTGTAAATTTTCCTCTTTTACTCATTTGACAGCTGCTTGAATGCCCAAACCAAATGAGTCAATGCCAGACAGACAGTGCAGACATAAAGATCACACAGCAGTGCCTTCCTCCTGCTGCTTTAGATAAGTTAACTAAGACAGCACAAAAAAAGTCACTTCTCTGGAAATAAATGGAAGGAGAAGCAGTTAAATAAGCATATATAAATAATAAATTGAATTGATTGAACTAATATTACCTGCAGATTGTTATTGTAAAGAGCAAACATCATCAACCTGCAGCTAAATGGCATTTGAACTAATACAGGAAAGGTGCAGCTGCCGTAAATGATATAAAAACAGGACAGGTTTATAATTAGACAGTGCCATTGTGTGGTTGTGATATATACAAACAATCGCGACAAAGCCCCTGATCTTCTTGCCTATCATGTGCCAGTCGTACTCTCCGTTATACAATAAATCAGTTCCTTTCCAGGTTCTTACTTATTTATATAATTTCCAATGGATTACAGTGTTTTAATTGATATTAACAGCTAGATGGGAAACTTATTTCAGTTCCTTTCCTCCTTTCAGAGGGTAATATCGATAAAGATTTTATGCTAGCATTGGTCTTTTTGTATTAATAGATATTTTTCAATTGCTAATTATTTAATAGAACTCTACTAGGTATACTTTTAAAAACTGAACACCAATTAGCGATAGACCCTCCAACAGTACCACACATCAATCAATGCCATTTTCACATCACTTGTATTGCAGTCTACCTTGTATGAGAAGCCATTGAGCCACCACAAGCCTCTTTGTGCTCCGTTTTGATCTCCATTGTAAAGTGCTCTTAAGAAGTGCATACTTAATGGGGTCTACTAATCCATGGAATTGCATTCTGTTAATTCTGTTACTTTTAAACATGACTCATTGTTACAAAACTATTTCATAAACAAAAATGTAAAAGCAGACTCTTGGATGAAGTAAATAAAAAATATAAAATGCTACCAGCCTACAGCTACCCTTTGGTGACACAGCTGATTTTTCACTTTCTTTGAAATGGCCAAGCAATCCCTCAAACCTATTTGAGCAAAGTAATCTTTTCTCTCCCATCCCGGGACCATGCATTGACCAGAATCTTCGCCATCACTGTTTAAGCCCTGTATGGCCTCATCAGGTGGGCCAGGTTCCCATAATAACTGGCATTTCATGTCCTCCAGGCATTCTGGGGTAATGTTACATACTTTGATTTGTGATTATGTGGAAGCAACTGATTGTCTAAACTGACAGATATTGATAAAGGCAATAAACTGTTACAGTTAGTGCAGACTGAAAAGATGCAAAGGCTGAAAGCACACTTATTTATAGAGTAGCCTGCTAGAATAAGAATAGAAGAAGGACTAGGATTATCTTGGTCTAAAGGGATGAGGGCATGGCAAGGTGACAGAGAATGTAAAGAAGAGAGTGAAAGTAATAAGGAAATTGCTAAAGATGCAGCGATTTGCTGATTAATTTTCTGCCAGGTTGATGAAAGGCAGGACCAGGAAATGAAGTGAGGAAAAAATCAAGGTCAGAAACTAACAAGGCCAAAAGCCAAAAAAGTTAAAACTAACATCTATGCCAAAGCCCAAAATGAAACACAAAAATCTTAAACTGCAAACACTTAAGAGTTCTGATTCAGTGAAAAGATTTGACCATTAACTACACTTATGTTCTGCTAAGAGTGAAAAATCGGGGCAATGTGAATAAAAAAAATGGATAAGGAGAAAAGACGCAGTTCAGAGACAGACAAGGATTAAAACCTGAAAATCAAAAATGTGTATGTTCTAAACTTATAACATCCATCCATCCATTATCCAACCTGCTATATCCTAAAACTACAGGGTCACGGGGGTCTGCTGGAGCCAATCCCAGCCAACACAGGGCGCAAGGCAGGAAACAAACCCTGGGCAAGGCGCCAGCCCACCACAGTAAACTTATAACAAGAAGGAAAAATCAATGTGAAAAGAATATGGCAAAAATGTGTTAACTAGAAAGTCAGGAAACTAATTTTTACATTCAGAACTAAGTGTGGACTTCTCCGTAGTCTTGGATAAAGATGAGGGCAACGCCAGGACCTGATGACGTCCAACGCCACATACTTCTGGGTCATTACTAGGCGGTGCCAAAAATGGTGATGTCATGGCATAATATAAAAATGGAAAAAAAGATTTAAAACTAAAAACTACATAATTACCAAAATCTTCATAATAAAAAACCTTAGGGTGGGAGGATAGTAAAGCACACAAAAAAGATATGGTTAATTCAATAAGAAACACCATCATAACAATCACACAGTGATTTACAAAATATCCACAGTCTGGGATATCATTACTATACCACGATGTTGACTTAAATAGGGTCAACCACAATGACGTCATGTGGTAGCAGCAACAACACAAAATGTCAGCATCTGAGAAATACAACATGGTGACATGAAAATGATAAATAAAGTGAAAGTTCATAGTGAAAGTTCAAAACAACAAACGACTAACAAAATGAAAGTGAAACAAACTTCAGGTTTCTAATTAAGCAGCTATGTTGGAACAAAATCCTGCTCCCACTGCAGCCCACCAGCACCAATGTAGCTCAGCACTGGTGATGGATGTGATGGCGATGCACCGCAGTATTACCCCGAGTTGCACAACATGTGAATTTTATTGATACAACCACATAAAGGTCGATGCAACCACTAGGTTGTATCTAAAATTGAATAAGTCATGTTGTTTTCTTTGTGACGGTACTTTTTCAGGTGAAAGACTTTTCTGAACTCTTTACTTCAATTTATGTTTCACCCCCTTGTTATTACAAAAGCTAGGCTTGATTCCTGGTTTTCTATCCTTGTACAGCCCTTTGGCCATGGTCCTTTACACAAAATGTGTAGAGAAAAGTTAACCTTATTCTACCAGGAGGTGGGTGTCATGGCTTGGAGATACTTTGCTACCTTAGTTTTTACCCAGCTTCTCAGCTTTGAAGGAATTAAGATTTTAGCTTTTTATCAGCGTATTCAATTTATCTAGGAGGTATGGCTAATGCATAACTAAATAATGCAATAAGACCATAACTCAATATACAAATCTCTAAGCCAACACTAGAATGTTTCACCAAAAAAAACAAAAATCTTCAGTTTTAAAAACAGTAGACATGTCAAAGTGCAGAACTAAACCCAGTAAGTGTTACTGCAGAACCTGGAACAAGCAAACCTTTAATCTTACCCAGACTCCCTCGGGAACTGCACACATACTTGCTTTGTTTTTAACTGCCTACTTTCTTTAAATAGCACTGTCGGTCACTGATGGAGCAGTCAATTACACAGGAAGGGTAAGTGCAGGTGCACCTAATAAAGCGGCCGCTTAGCTGAATGCGCCATGTGGGGAGTGAAATGGGGGAGCACTGCTTCTGGAAGAAAGTGTTACAATCTGTATATCACTTAGCACAATGAGAGATGACATTAATTTACAAACCATTAACCTTTCCTAACAAACATATAAACTGACAGCTTGTAAGCAGCGAATGCTTCCCGTAATTTTCAAGCAAGCATATGTAGAGTTGTAACAACAAATATGTACATCTCGCTCTATTCTATTCTCTTCTATACTTTCAGGTTTATTTCCACTGAGTTGTTCAAATTCCAGAGACGTTTTTGGCTTCAATGTATAAGTATATAATAACAACAACAACATTTATTTATATAGCACATATTCATACAAACAGTAGCTCAAAGTGCTTTACATAATAAAGAATAGAAAAATAAAAAACACAATATGAAAACAAAATAAATCAGCATTAATTAACATCGAATAAGAGTAAGGTCCAATGGCCAGGGGGGACAGAAAAAACAAAATAAAAACTCCAGACGGCTGGAGAAAAAAAAATAAAATCTGTAGGGATTCCAGACCATGAGACCGCCCAGTCCCCTCTGGGCAAAAATAATGATTTAATGCAGCGCCACTGGGGGTATGAGAGCATGTGTTTGTGCCAGTATGTCCTCAGATAGTTCATTTCTGTGCTATCCCTGATGTTTCCAAGACAGGTTTTAGTAATCCTGTGACCATGAACTGGACTAAGTATGTTTAGGAAATGCAAAATATACTGCTCAAATAAAATTAAGGTAACACATAATCATCACAGTCTAACACCAAAGTCAACCAAAGTTAAGCTTCAGGGATATCAACTTTTCCAGTTAGGAAGAATAAGCAGTATCTGCTCCTTTCTGCACTGCCAGAGCCCTACAGAATGACCCCAAGTTGGCTACTGGTGTGCATGTTTCTGTCCAAACTGTCAGAAACAGACTCCATGAGGGTGGCATGAGGGCTGACGTCCTCTAGTGGGAGCTGTGCTCACAGCCCATCATTGTGCAGCTCGATTGGCAGCTCCACATTGGTGCACAGATTAGAGCAGGTTCAGGTTCACACAGCACACGTGACAGACATGAAAGAGCGTGACACACTGTGGTGAACATCATGCAGCCTGCAACATCACTGGTATGACTGGTTTGGTGGCGAGTCACTGATGGTCGATATATCCTTGGAGGGTCACACAGACCTCCACATGCTAGGCAACTGTACCCTGACTACTGTTAGGAACAGGAATGAAATCCTCAGAGCCATTGTCAGATCTTATATTGGTATAGTGGGCCCTGGGTTCCATCTACTGCAGGACAATGCCCAGTCTCGTTGTGGCCAGAGTGCATAGGCATTTTCTGGATGACAAAGGCATTGATGCCTTTGACTGGCCTACACATCCCCCAGCTCTCCTTGTGTAAAGGCCCATCTCCTGGTATCTCCTCCATTCTCTTCAGACTGTGCTGGGAGACACCTCAATCTTTCCTGTGCCAGCATGTATGGCCGTGCCTGGAGGAGCTGGACTATCTGTGCAACATGAACCGGCTACAGGTACAGCCTCATGTTATCAGTAGTGACGACAACAATAGCAAAACACAAAACTAGAGAAGAATCAGTCATGAAGGATAAAAAGAAAGCAATTGTCTGTGGCCAGCATTCCCTTTTTGGGGGTGTCTTGCTGTTACCTCTCCAGTGCACCTGTTGTCACTTTCATTTGCACCAAAGCAGGTCAAGTCAATTCACAATTGCTTATACTTCCTAACTGAACAAATTGATATCACTGAAGCTTCAATGACTTGCTGTTAGAGGGTTACATGATTAAGTGCTCCCTTTATTTTTCTCAGCAGTGTATTTGTATTTACTTAGCAACTTGATCAGAAATGACTTAAAAATCATAGGTGCATGTTGATGACAAAAGTATTAGGAACTAAATCCTAGGAAATATGTTTACATTTTTTTTTATAGATAGTCTGTTATAAAGAAGTTAAAATAACAAGTAATGAAAGCCCTATGTACAAAAGAAAACAAACCGACCAGTTCTTAACCTCCTTGGGGTTGTCTCAGAATTCTATGTAATTACAGTTATTCTCAAGTCACACTTGGGGTTGACGTGTGATGATCCACTTTAGAGTGTTAAGCCCGAATAATCCCTGGGACAGTATTCCTCTGCCATCTAGTGAATACAATAACATCCTGCTGCAAAATATCATGAATATTCTATCCATTTTGTCACTCTAAGGTAACTCATCAATAATCACAAGTGGGGTGAAGCCTTCGACCAAAACAAAACGGCATGTAGACGAGAACAATAAAGCCAGTTTTAGAACAAACTGAAACCGAACCATCCGTTGAATCAAGCGATAGTGATGACAACATAAATTGGTCATCAGATGTTGACACAGATAGAAAAATTGATGCACACGGCACTGTACAACCGAACCTGAAGTCTGTCAGTCACCTGAAAGTCCACTTTGGTGCAAGTAGCATGGCAAAAAGGGAAAATGATTGCAATTTAAGGACAAAGGACAAGAAAGACATTAACCCCCTAAGCATTTCACAATGCATCTGTCATTTGTGTCACGGGAAATATGGAAATCAGTAAGCCTTGCACTGTGGTAACCTAATAACACAAGGGGCTCATCGATCATTCAGATCAGACTCTGACATTCTACACTTTTACATGCAAGCAACAGAAAAAATATTATAAGTGCTCAAAGAAACAAGCATCCACTCTCACATTTGCTGCATCGGCCTGTATGCTGGTGCCAGTTTCAAAACATGCAAGAAAAAGACTTGTAGGTCATTTACTTAATTTGCTTTGGTAGAGCAGTGGACAATCAACACACCTTTCCTATTGTACATATGTTGACACTTGGGTATTTGTATGTTTCTGTTACATATAATAATGTTTTTTTATTGAAAAAAAAAAATCATCGTATTTGACTTGTTCCTGGGAGTAAACATCACATTAAGGAAGCTACATAGGTCATTGCAGGCAGTATGGTGTAGAGGTTAATGGTCTGGACTTCAGACCCTGAGACTGAGGGATCAAATTCTACTATCAACAGTATGTAAGCAAGTCACTTTGGCTGCCTGTGCTTTAACTGGAAAAATGAAAGAAATGGAACCAATTGTAACTATACAGTAGTAAGTCACCTTGGATAAAGGTGTCAGCCAAGTAAAAATAATGGTATTATATTTGCTTCTTCTAGAAATAAACTTTAAAAAGTGAGAGCAGTAAAAAACTGAGAATACAGCTTGGTTTAAACGATTTATTCACATTATTTTACACTGACGTCTTATTTATCTTGGACATAAATGAAAAACAAGTGTTGCTCAAATCTTTCCCTAACACATTTCAATATATTGTAGGCAACACCTCCACATTCTTTTAATAAGCTATTAATAATCGCATAATTCATTATCTTTTATTGTCTTCACACAAACCGGTACCTCACTATATCTGCTTAAATCTGCAATTCATCAATTTTTCCGTCCTCACTTTTTTTTTCCTACCCAACATGGCTGAAAGTAAGGGATATGAGGCTAAAAACTGGAAACCACAAAGCTCCCAGAGAGATGTATGCAACTATGATTTGGGTTGTTCTGCCTCAGGCAAGATCTCTTCATTTGCTATTTCAGACTGCTTTTCTAGCCCAGGGCTGCCTAAAAAAAATACAAGCTGCAGAAGATTAAAAGAGGGAGCACGCTCAACATACTTTGAAATATGCTTAACATAAGCTTTTCACATAAACAATACAATTGCTCTCTTTGTATCCAGCCTCATAATTTGTTCAACACCTGTATATCAGGTGACTCTAATCAAGTGAGACAAATGCTTGGTCTGTGTATTGTACTGTCAGACTGTTACGCATTAATTAAATGGTTTTATTTCTATACGTTCTGGAAGTCTAACATTGAAGCATGTGTCTCCCAATTTATTGAAATGCACCCCATCGTGTTAGCCTTTCTGATTTTCAAAATGGCCTTTTTAAATATATACTGTATCATGACAAATCGTGACTTTGCATAATTGAAAATTTCCCCAAGGGAAAACAGTCACATTGCAACTGTTTCCACATACCTACAACTGAACAACTTTGTGTAAGCACAAAGCGGTGCTTGATAATGCAGAACTGTAGACTTTGAGCACATACTGCATGTCTACAGATAATTACAGAATAACTACTTTACTTCTGACAGTTTTGTCATCACATTAAGTTGAGATGTACTACATCTCACTACACTATGCTTTAAAATGTGTCAATCATTACCAGTGTCACGCATGCACGCCAGAGGGCTCCCCGACAAGCTCAGACGAGTAAAGCAATACCACTCCCAGGTGAGAGGGGGCACTTTTGCGAACGCTCTCCTCTGCTTTGTCCACAGCCCAGAAAACATGCCCAGTGAAGACAACCAAGAATGGCAGTAAGGTCCAAAGCTTTCCGATCCAAGAGACATAAAAAGCAGAACTGCGGAAAGGTGGTGTTGTTTTTGAGGGAACCAATGAAAAAAGGAGCTCAGAGAAGCATTACTTGATTTGCCTGTAAATTTATTTATTTTTATGATCCTGAGTTGTTTGACCTTTGGGATTATTTCTGTTATTGTTTTCCCTTTATTTTGTGTTCAGACGTAAATGATTGATGTTATACATCCTCTGTTGTCACCTGGCTTTATTCTTCAATAGATGGATCTCCATAAATACGACTTCAGTAAAACTTTAGATGGAGTTTATGGATCTCTCTGTTACTTGCTATTTATCTCTGTATGAGTGCAGTATGTATAGTAATGTCATTTCCTACTGCTGTGTTAAATTTTGTTAGCACACTTTGCATGTTTGTTTACTGAAATGACTATACAAAAAAATATTTGAATTTCTAAACTTGGTCTGGAGATACAGACACCATTTACTTATATGTTATTTTTATTTTTTGGTATTGCACTATAGGCTAAGGGGGTAAACTTGGTGTAAAACCGTATGTACAAATGAGCTTCAAATATCTCCAAAAACTGTTAGCCTACACTCTTCTTAATGTTTGATATTAAAGCCAAAACATTCATAGCTACTGTATATTACAGACCTCCCAGGCCATATTTGTTATGTTAAAATCAAGGTGCCTTTCCTGGCTTATGTTGATTTTCCTTCTTCTTTCTTTATTCTAAAACATTATTTTTTGTGTGTTCATTGTAACTATGTAGAGGTTAACACCACTCTCTTTATTTCTCTCTATTATAAAAAAAAATCCTGGAGAGAAACACTAGGAAGACGAGACGTGATCTTCACATGAAGATCACGGAAGACACTTAAATGACCCGCGAGACGAAAGAGATTGGCCACGGAGTCTTGCGGGGACCGTAGACATGAGACTTTGTGCCAAGAGATTGACCCAGGACCGTCTCAAAGGGACATAGAACATGAGATTCTTGCAAGACACGCCCTACTTACAACCAATATCAAATAAGACCACAGACAGCAAAACACTTAGTCGTGCAAAGGCTTTGAGCACACACAGATGGAGGGCTCTCAGCGCATATAAAGCATATAAGGACAATACGTTATAAATGAAACATAGACAACTAAGTGAAGAAGAAAGCAGCATGGAGAAAAGAGACTCAAAAGCATTGCAGAGAAAAAAAAGAAAAAGAATAATCGAGGTGCAAATTCAGAAAATAAGGAAAGTAATTATCAGCCCGGAACAAGTGGAACAGAAAAAAAAAACACGTCCAATCGGGCTCAGAATTAAAAGACAGAGAGTAAAAGACAAAGTAGAACTTCATAAAGACATTCACAAATGTTAGTGCTATACACATGCAGAGCAGATTAGAGATTATGAAAGAGGTGGAATTAAAAAGACCCAACAAAATGTTGGCGTGATACACATGTGGAGAAAGTTAAAGATATGAAAGTAGGAAAATTAGAAAGTATAAAAAAAAGAAAGTAAAGATCACAGTAGCGCAAACGGAAATTATTACTCGAAAAAGGGAAAATAATCACCACGGTCCAGGTGTCATGAAAAAAATGCAGGACAAAGTGAGGTCAGAAATAAAAGACAAAGAGTAGAAAACAAAGTAAAACATCATAAAGAGGTTAAAAAACAAGGGGGCCAAACACATGCAGAGCAGATTAGAGAAAATGAAAACTGGAATTCAAAAGACTCAAAAAAAATCTAGGCGCGAAACACATGAAAGCAGAAAAAAAATGACAATGTCAAAACAAAGAAAGTAAACATTGCATTAGTGCAAACAAAGAGAAATTATTACTCAGAGAAATAACGAAAAGGCGAATAGAGATCGAATATATGGACATAGGAGATATGTCAGAAGTATGTAAATATTGTAAGGCTTTGACGTTTAAGTCAGAGAATTTCCAAAACGGGGTTTAACTCGCATGCATTTATTGGTTACTTTGCAAAAAAAAATTATTAACTGCTGATGATGAAGATCATTTTGTCTGTGCTGAAATTCCAAACAGAGAAACCTATCCTGAATTATGGTACAAAGTCATTAAATACATGTCTCACTGACCTCATTTAAAAGATTCAGAATATTGGGACTTGAAATATTCCAAATATTGTTTTTACAGAAGTTCAGAAATAAAAGTGAAACTAATGAAATAGCAACAATTCAAAGAAAAAAAAAATCTTAAAATGGGGTTGGCAAGCGAAGCGAGCATGGGGCGAAGGCCCCTAGTATTATTTAATTATTTACAAACGATGTGTTTATTCCCCCAAGAGTTGGGACTACCCTGATATCACTACTGAAGAGCCACCCTCAGCCCATATATCTGAGGCTGGAGAGCAGGTTCTTCAGTAGGTCACTGTAATTAATTGTGAACATTTAGAGAAAGTGCACTATTTTGTGAGCATTATCGTTTTCTGGCTTTCCAATTTTTTTTCTGTCTTGGGTTTATGATTACTAGATTTAGGATTAGGAATTGTTTGCTGTGAGATGCCTTTTTAAGAAAACCTTTACCGGTATATTATTTTGATCTTTTTTGATTACATTAAAATTCTTTTTTTTATATAAATATTTTATATAAATATTAATTTTGGACTCAAGGCAAAGGTTTGACGTCATTCCTCATTAGAACAGTTAGAAAACTTTTTTGTTTAAATTTTTCTACACCCATGGAACAATCACCAGTTAATGTTTATTGTAATTTAAGTAGTACTAATTAAATAAATTTAATTAAATTACATGAAATACTAATTAAGATAAAATGTGTTTACTGTGTGATGTTAACATACATTAAAATGAAGAGAGAGAAACTTTCAGTAGTTGTTTTTGTGCAGTGTCTCCAGACTGTGAGAGGTCCTACACTACTTTATAATCATTCTGTTGATCTCATTACCACTCAATTGTTGGTGTTAATATTACAAATGTTAACTAAAATTAACTATCCTTCTGTTAATTAAACAATTTAAATCAATAATTGACTACTTTAATCTGATCCTGCCCTTGCCAATTGTCCTTCTGAGAACTAGACAGGTGATTGTTTTCTCAGCTAAACCAGGGAAAGAGAGTAAAAAATGTAACCAAAACAAATTAAAATAAACCTAGCTACAATTCCCAATGAGAGACAAGAATTGAAGTCAAAAAACAAGCAGGCGTCAAACCAAACAAAACTCACAAGAAGCACAATAACAAAAGATTTAAGTATTTTTTTTAGCATAACAAAATAAACCACCAGCCGAACTTTTATCCCATCATGCTGATTATCCTCTGGTCACAACCCCAGAAGCCACACTTACTGCAACATGGGTAGCGGTGCCAACGACAAGCCCACAAAAAGGTGGCAAAGATAGACCTAAAATAGCGTTCAATGCATTTAAAAATGCTTAATAAATTCACACACATTTTTTTCATATTAATTAATTCTCAATTAAGGATCAAAAGTGTATAGCACCTCAGTAATAACAGCACTTCAAGATTTACTGATTTCCAGAGAATCTCAAACATAAATTATGTGGTTAATTCTAATTGTGCATGAGCTTACAAATAAACCTTAAATACGAGGTGTGGCAGAAAAGTAATGAGACTGGCAACACTGCAAGCGATCTGGCAACGCTGCGCTGTTGTCCTTGATAGAGCACGTGTATCAGTACCCTCCCATAGCTCAGTGCGAGTTTCAACTCCTTCCGTTAACTACGTGATTTTTGTTACTGCTATTAGCGAAGTTGTGTTTTTGGTTGTGCGTCACGCAAAATGGAACAGCGGAATTTGGAGCAACGTTGTGCCATTAAATTTTGTGTTAAGCTTGGAGAATCGGCAAATGTGACGTTTGAAAAGTTAAAACAGGCCTATGGGGAACATTCTTTATCCCGAGCTCAAGTTTTTCAGGGAGGCCTTCAACTTCGAAAACATCGAACGTGTGAACACTCTTGTGAGATCAGACCGTCGTTTAACATTAAGAATGTTGAGTGAACAATTAAATTTGAACAGATTTACCGTTCATCAAATTTTGACTGAACATTTGCACATGCAAAAGGTCTGTGCCAAAATGGTGCCGAAAAACCTCACAATTGAGCAGAAGGACAATCGAAAAAACGCATTCCTGTGGTTCCCCAGCCCCCTTATTCACCTGACCTCAGTCCGTGTGACTTTTTCCTTTTTCCTAAACTGAAAAATGTCCTCAAAGGACGTCATTTCGGGACTTTAGAAAACATCCAAAAGAGTGTAACGGACATGCTGAAGACCATACCGGTTGAAGACTTCCAGCGCTGCTACCAACAGTGGGAACAACGTCTCCATCGGTGTGTAGCTGCCCAAGGGAACTACTTTGAAGGGGATAACATTGATGTTTGAAAAAAATAAAAACTTTGGTAAATAAAAAATCAGTCTCATTACTTTTCTGCCACACCTCGTATTAAGGTTTTCTCAGAACAAGAATAATTACAGTGAACAATATTACAATTTAAATAGAAAAATTTAACATGCTCATTTTATTTACTATTTTCTTATTTATTATATTTGAGCATTAATTTGATTTCTGGTCACTAAGATGCCACTGGGTGTGAGGAAGTATGGGCAGAGCTGGTCTAGGCAACAAAGGCAGCTGCCAAGGATGACGTCACCTGAGGTGTGCCATTTATCAAAGTTAAAGGGTACCAAGGCGGTAGTCATCAAACTCTGATGATGCTGAGTGGCCATCGTAAACCAGCTGGGCACTATTTATAGAAGAAAAGTACACCAAGGGGCATGCACTCCTTATAGTCTGTGGTATATACAAAAAAGGGGGGCTGTCTGTGCTAATGGAGGGGCGTGCGCTCTGGACACCTGGGGAGAAGTCTCCAAAGTCTAATAATACTGACTACCTGCTATGAACAATGAGGGGTGACATCCATTAGACCTGCACAGGGCTCCAAATGGGCTTTGACTGGCACTGGGTATGGGTACATGTTGATTTGTCATTGTGAGGTCATTGCAGCTCTCTAATTTAAGGTTACGCCATATGTTCTGGTATTGTCTGAACTTTTAGTCAAAGGTAAAACCATTAGTGATACAAATTCGGTTTTTCTACTTATTTCTGTTCAAAGTTTTGGCTGTTGTTTGAGCCTGATGTTTCTCTCCTGCTTGAATTCTGCTCAACTTTAACTTCTTTTCTTCTAAGCCCTCATCAACCACAGTGTTTAATTCAAATACAAATATAAAAAAAATTTACCTTCTGTTACAAAAGGTTAAATCATTTATTACAAAAAGAGAATCGCTGTTTTTAATGATGGCTTAGACTAAAGAATAAATGAAGTACAAGAAAACTGAATGGGCTATAAGTATTACACAATCTAAGAAAATCCACTACGTGGCCTGCTCTATGTAGAAAATGAAAAAATTAAGAAACCTCAATAACTTGGTAACAAAATCCAACTTGACAAATAAAAATCTGGATCCAGAAGCCAGGCATCATTTCACATTATATTAGCAGAAGTAAGTGAATTGACGTCTTTCTAAAAAAACTACAAAGAAGAAAGTGGAAAATGAATTCAAAGTCTAAATCTAGCATTGATGAATCACAGTACGACTCCTACAGTACGCATACTTTCTGAAATTAATAACAGAACAGGAAATTTTATGACTGATTTCTCAAATGATACCCACTACTGGTAACACAGCCCATGCTCATTCAATTAATACACCATTGTCCAAAATTCCTTCAAAGTACAGAATTTGTTTTGCCTTAATTAAAGAAATCAAATTTAGATATGAATGATCCAAACAATTTTGGGTAAATTTCAAACTAAATATTTCTTAACTTTTAGAGAAAATTATAATCTTACAACTCAAACTTCACCTTAAAATACTACATCTTTATCAACAGTATTAGTGCATCATTCATTTTGGTAGAGCTAACATAAAGACTAGTATTTTAATCACCTCAGTTACAATAACTATACAGTGTGTTATTTTTGATTAAGTATTTTCTGTCGAAAGAGCATCATGAAACTACATTCTTTAACCCTGCTCTACCCACACTGTAAGCACTTTGTCAAACCCACACAAACGCACATCCAACATCACCTCATCCCCTAGCACCAAAGCAATTTCTTGAGCCATGAAATCTGAAGTGCAGGCCTACAAGGCCTGTGGGGTTTCAGCTTGATCACTTGCCTTGAAATGTCAATCAAGTGCTATGTAAATTCAGTGACATCTTAGTCAGAAACTGTTCCCATAGGGTCAAATATCTTGACCATAAAGTCCAAAATTTATTTTTTGATTTATTTGTTTGCTTTACATTGAGGTCACATCTGTGTTTATTATGAATGTTTGTTGAACTTCTTTTGGAAGGGCACATGATGTATTGCATTTATGGCCTATTGCATGTCAATACTTTAATACAGACACTGCACAAAGTAAATGGCAGCTGGTTTCTTCTCTTATCAATGACAATAAAACATTTACTGCAATATTACTGATTTTTCTTTTTATATTTTAAAAGTATTAAAATTGTTATTTTTGAGAACATTTTCAACAATTGCAGCAGTTTTTTTTTTTTTTAGCAACATGCATCCTCCCACTAATTTAAGTACAGCTTCAGAAATCTATTGTTTTCGTCATCCTCAGTCCCAATAGTCCTGAAAGACACTTTGAAAACAGTGAGCTGTGGTTTTGATTTCAGGCAGGCACAAATAAAAGTGACACGATTGGCACATAAATGCAAAAGTCATGGTTTTCTTCTTGAAAAGAGGGGAATAGTATCGGTAATTAAGGGGAGAGCTCTAAATAAATGTGTTAAAGCACTTTAAAGTTTTTGGACAAGGGTGTAAAGTGAGGATTATGAACTGGCAGTAATTATGCTGGGTGCTGTACCAATATAAACTTAAAGAAAGGCTTTAAATAAGATTGGAAATGATCATACGCCAATTAAATAAGTCATTGGAAAATGGAAGGGCCTTCCATATCATGTACAGTTGCTTTGTATCATAATATGACTTCATAACTCATAACTGTATAACGTCTCAACATGACTGTGGCTACCAAGTCAGAGGTTTTCTTTCTTTGTTTAATTTTCTTTCTTTTTAGTCATTCTAGTGTGTGTTCAGACTGTAGTTTGTGTCTACATATTTATTTATGTATTTATTCATTTATTTAAAAAGCTTCTGTAAAAAGCCAAATTTCTCATAATGTAGTGCCTTTCACATCTATCTGTCTCTCCATTATATAGTGACTCTCACATCTCTCTATCTATCAAATACCAATAATCAGTTGCTCAATGATTGCACTCAATTCTATGAGACACATACAGTGCATCCGGAAAGTATTCACAGCGCATCACTTTTTCCACATATTGTTATGTTATAGCCTTATTCCAAAATGGATTAAATTTTTTTAAATGTTTTTCACGTTGTCACTATGGGGTGTTGTGTGTAGAATTCTGAGGAAAAAAATGAATTTAATCCATTTTGGAATAAGGCTGTAACAAAATGTGGAAAAAGTGATAACACTGTGAATACTTTCTGGATGCACTGTATAAACCTTGAACTTACTCAGCTATCCACTGTTTGGATTAGATGATGGTTTGTTCATTCAAGAGAGTAATATCAGTTTAATTTACCTTAGCTGACCCGAATGGGTGTCATTTATTAAACAGAATAAGTGAACGGCTTCAAGAATGTTTCGACAAGCCAAGCTCAAGCACCTGTGATCCCATCCTATACAAAGCTACCACCGCTTTATATTTAAAGCATGTAACTGTACGTAATTCTCAATGCTAAGTGAAGCACAGGGACTGTGGTTATTTACTAGCTGATGGCATATGCTGGGTGACGTGCGGCGGATGTGAATCTTTGGTCAAGTTTCACTTAGCTGAATTGTTGCTTTTATTTGATGGTGTGCATTACATTAGTTGATCGACAGTAAATGCCGCATGCGTCAGGTATTTTTCCAGACTGTTTTGTTTTCTTTTATGGCAGATATGGTTATGTAAACAAGAAATATGTTTTAGCTTTCACGTCTAATTTGTAAGAAGGCAATTTTCTCAAACTCTGAATCATTTAACACATATTATTTGGTTTATTTATTCAAGGTGTTAAATCTACATTAGAACAGACACAGGCGCGGTTCAGTTTCAAAAAGCCTGTATAAAAAGCTGTGCAATTTCCAGTTAGTCAGTGAGCACACTTAGGAGCAGGGTGAAATGTTAACCATGAAACGGCCCTGGTGGCAGACACAGAGTCAAGAGGAACTTTGTCTTTAAAAAAAAAAAAAAAAAAAGTTAATATTATCCAGTATGATTTTGACAATTTAAAAATTATGATTGTAGGAGTAACAGCATAAATTTAGCCGTCTCTAACTTACTCTCACAATCTACCTGTCTTTTTTGACTTGTACCAGACGAGTCTATTTTTTTTTTTACCCCTCTTAAATAGCTGATTTCATAAAGAAAAACACAAACTCTAAATGCAGCCTTCTGGATTGACAAAGCCTTACACGCATACAAACACAAATACAGATTCCTTATTTTAGACAGATTTGTGTCTTAAAGGGGAATTTTGCTTTTTACAGAAACTTCACAATAAGTAAACATAATAACAAACAACAACCCCCACCACCTTCAAATGTATACTACAATTAATTAAAAGTAAGAAAACTTTATTTGTTCCTGGGGGAAAATTGGAGATTACAGAAAGCAGCTATGCAATTACAAGGCTATCTCATGATGTAGAGAAACTAAACTGTGCTGCTTTATTTTTTTATTATCTTTACTATAATTTTAAGTAAACAGTGAAAGAGTTAGTAAGATACCAAATCAGTGAATAAAGGAACACCAAAGATGTTTCTTTTAAAAACTTAAAACTTGAAAAAGGAGAACATAAAGTCAAGACAAAAGATGCAAAAATGAAATCAAAGGACTCTATGTGAAAAACTCCCTCACAAGATTAGGGAGTTAGTTTGCTCTGCTCAACTTGCAATATGAAGAGACACATCAAGGTTTCAACCAAAGGGAATGGGAATACTGCAACCTTGTATTTGATGAAACCCAGTTTAAATAATGAATGGGCTGTATTTATAGTATTGAGTGAATATTAAAGAAAGGAAATGTATTATCTGCACCAACCTGACATAACTGTTTGAAAAGGGCATCAGTGCTGCTGGGATAGGCTTTGGCTTCCTGTGACCAAAACTGGATTTAGTAAGGAGAAAAGAAAAAAAAATAAAAGAATGTGTTGTTGGACAAAAACTTCATGCATTTAAAATTGTGTCACAGTTTTGTTTTAATTTAGATTAGTAAAACTTTATTAATCCCATAGGGAAATTCAAATGCATACAGCAGCAGAAACATAACAAACAAGAATACAGACTCATAGGATAGATAATACATCCAATCAATCAATAAAAATATATTTAACAAGTACATCGAGTGGAAGCATTGAATTGCCTGATAGCAGTGGGCAGAAAAGACCCCCAGAGGCGCTTCTTAGCATACCGTGGTGGAATAACGCTGTGGCCAAAAGTGCTTTAAAAGAGCATCTAATAGCGTTGAAATGTCCTCATTTTTTGTGTTTTTGCAAATAGGTTTCTCCTAAAATAAAATTGTTACCTGTGATACTTTTTATTCAAGTGATTAAATGTTTAAAAGCAAATTCCTGTGTAATGTAATAGACCTATAATCATAATTTGTCTTTTCATTTATTATCTTCTTCATCCTGCGGTGGGCTGCTGCCCTGCCCGGGGTTTGTTTCCTGCCTTGCGCTCTGTGTTGGCTGGGATTGGCTCCAGCAGACCCCCATGACCCTGTAGTTAGGATATAGCAGGCTGTATAATAGATGGATGGATGGATCTTCTTCATTAATTTCATAATGTCTGGAGACTTAGTTATACAAGAACATAAGAACATTTGACAAACGAGAGGAGAGCATTCAGTCCACCAAGCCCTGTTTATTTAGCTAACAGCTAAGCTGTCCCGATATCTCTTCTTGATTTTTCTTAACATTTGTCAAGTTTAAGTTTCTGCTTCAACTCCATGTCTCAGTAGTTTGTTCCAGTGTCCTACAACTGTTTAAGTAGTGAAGTGCTTCCTGGCTTCAGTTTTAAATGCACTTCCCCTTAATTTCCATTAATGCCCTTGAGTACCCGATTCACCCTTAAGCTGAAAGAATGTTTGCTGGATCTACTTTATCAATACATTTAAGGATTTTAAAGACCTGGATTAGGTCCCCATGAAATTTCCTCTGCTCATGATTAAACAGGTTTAATTATCTGAGTCTATCACAGTAGGAGTTGTCCTTAAGTTCTGGGATGCACTTAGTTGCTCTCCTCTGCACAGTTTCAAGTGCTGTTATTTCTTTCTTGTACCATGGTGACCAGAATTGCACACAATATTCCAGATGTGGTCTTACTAGTGCATTACAGAATTTCAACAAAACACCACTTGACTTAAATTCGGCAGTTTTTATGATGTAGCCCAACATTTTATTTGCCCTTTTAATAGCTTTTGTGCTTTGCTTAGTTAAATGTTCTCCTACAACTACATGATGGTCACTACAACTTCCTACAATGTGGTGTGCTATACTGGTAACATCACATCAATTGAGATCCACCAAATCAAAAAAAATATTTATAAGGTAGACTAAGTTATGGGATACACTCTGGACCCCCTGGAGGTAGCAGAGGAGGAGAGAATGAAGGCAAAACCGAGTGCAATTATGAAAAACACTGCCCATCCTCTCTCTGACACAACAACACTGAGGACTTTCAGCCAACAAATCATTCAGCTGAAGTGTGTGAAGAAACACGAGGGGGCTCCTTATATAACAAAAGATAATACGCCTGTAAAGTGTCTCACTGGGACTGGAACTGCCATGCCAAAGCTTTTCTTTCTCATTAGTCATTCTGGTGTGTATTCAGACCATATTGTATGTGTGTATATTTATCTATTTACATATTTATTTATTTAAAGAGCTTCTGTAAAAAGCCACATTTCTCTTTGGGGACAAATAAAGTTCTATTTTCAGTTATCTATCTGTCTATCTAAAGGACTTACAGCATCTTATTTAAAGGTTGTACCCAACATGCACAGAGTGGTGGTGGGATGAGGTTAATTGTTACATTTGAAGAGGTCCATTGCGCACGAAAAGTCATGAGTACTGATCTAACACGGAGAAAACGTGTAGGTTGAGCAGAAGAAAGCAGACCAGGAAATGAAATGCAAGTCTAAGTCAAACAGAAGTCAAAACTATCTGTTATCAAGCCAAAGGAGTAATTAAAAATCAATATCATGAGGAAAAGTTCCAGGATTTGTTTGCCAGAAATGAATTACAAAAATTAGAACTTTTAAAAAATATCCACAAACTTGGACAAAGAATGGCATGTGGCACCAGCTTATTAACAATTGTGCCACACCCCTAGTAAACCATCCTTGCATCATAAACATAGAGAGACTAAACAGAGTCACTATGGCACTGCAGAGAAAAACAAAATCACTAGTTTCAATTTATAAAAAAAATAACTTCTAAATATGTAAAACAACATTAAATATAAAGCCTCTTTTTGATATGATAGCACGAAAATGAATCACCAAACATATATTAAGCACAGAAAGAAATGAAAACAGAAATGAAATCTCAATAGGCAGAAGTTTGTAAATACCATTCTTTATCATTATTACAATATTTCTATTAACAAAGCTTTGCCAAGTCTGGACACAGGTGGAGATAGTGGTCTATTTGAAGAATATGTCAGGAATATGATTTTTTTTTTTTTTTAATGTTATTTGCATGATGGTGGTGTTCAGTTCTCGTTACTGATTTTATGCATTTTCTGTGATGGTTTCCAACAGCCTGTTACATTTTCCACAGGCTTCTTCTAATTTCAAATGCCATCAACTTCACCTACATGTTTATTCCCCCCTCGTAATTTACCCTCTGACTGACTCTGTGCAATTCCAGTCAGCCCTGACCTGAACCAAAACTGCTGAATCTGCAGTTAACAATATAGTAGTAAACCTGTTCAGCACCATTATTCTAAAAGAACTGATATATTCTGCTCTGTGTTGATGTTCTTCTATTGCTTATGGAAAGTCCTTTACTTTAACTAATGAGAAATACAGTATGTTGTTAATATATTTTTGTCACTCATGCCGATTATTTAAGCAAAGAATTTAAAACTTTCAATATGTTTTACCTTATTATCTTTTTTTGGAGGCATTGTGTATTTGTACCAGTGTCTTCTGAGTTGATGATGAAAGCTCAATACTCATAGATATCCATTATATTTTGTATAATACCCATTATTGAACACATTTTGATACAGGCTATGGGTGACTACCAAAATAAATTTAAATTTTTATTTTGAATATATATTTCACTACATGCACAAATGAAAACATCTTTCTTATGATACAGTATTCTATATTTAGTATGATAACACTTAAAAACTCCAACGTTACAACTCTTGACCATCAGAACACTGGAGGTAGGGCTGTGTCATCTCCTCAATTTGTGCTATTGTTTGTCTTTGTTTTAGGTTCTTATTTGTATTGGTATTTTGGCACTTGTAGCCCACAAAATAAATATACCATACGACATGCCATGAAGGACACATTCTCGCATTAGGTGTGTTACCACCAAATGCTTTGACTTGGTATGTCACAATGAGCTTTGCCACAATTGCTGTCGCATAAATGTCCTTGAAGGTCATCTACAAGGATTCAACAAGGTAGGCATGCTGACACCAGGGAAATGCCACTCTGTTCTTTCCCCCACAGACCAGACAATGAGTCCCCCGACGAGATCTGACTTCACTTCCCAGTTTTGTGGAAGTCCTACCCCTTCTGCCCTTGGGGCTACTTAAAGAGTGGAGGTACTGGAAGTCAGCACTCATTGACGAACCCAAACACAACGAGGATGGATCTCTACAGCAGAGAGCGATTGTTAATCCAGCCTAAGGGAAAGGCTTAGGGGATGTGTGCTGTCAACAATATAGTTTGTACTTTATGTTCACATTTTTTTTTTTGTTTACTATTAAACTGGAACAACACTTTATCATCTCCCCATCATTTTTCTTATAATTCACAAAATGATCTCTGCATTCCTGAATGGGTCTCTGAACTGTTATGACTGCAAAAGCTGTTGCTGTTCTATAAATGTAAAAATTACTTATTGTTTTAATTGCAGGAAAATGTTTGGGTTTAAATGAAGAACTTTACTTTTGTTTCAGAGGTTTGGATATTCCTCTTCATTTTCAATACTTACAAAGACTCAAAAAAGTCTTGTTGACACAGCCTGCTTTTTGATACTAGAATCTGATTATATCCAGTAGGCCAGCAGTTAATATCTGCAGGTGGAAAACAAAATTAGTAGTACTAGAGTGTTAAAGTAGCAAACTTTCTATTATTGAAAGAGTAAAATTCAGTTACCTGGGATAATAAAAAATGGGTTTGGTGGGTGAAAACAAATGTCAGTGATTGTTTCGTGAGAGTTGTTGAAGGCTATGTAGAAAACTGTCCACTATTTGAAAAAACATGTTTAGCCCCAATCCGTCTTTCACATTTCCTTCTCTCCAATGGTTGTCAGAAAACAGGCCATGCAAAAATCATTTCCTAAATGATTCTCAAAACTTTGTACTCCATGTCACTGAAACAGATAAACTTAATTTATAGAAAATAAAATGTAAGCATCAGATTAAGAAAGTGTTTGTGCCGGTTGTTACTGAAAGCCTAAATACTTCAACCATTCACACAAAATCTGCTGATAGATTCTACCTGTGTGGGAAGTCAGTGAATTGCCTTCTTTAAATTAATCTGTGTGGATAAATCACTCTCTCTGTTAAGTTCCCCCAGCATGGCAGAGACTTGCAAATGAAAGCTTTGAAACAAAGACAAAAGAACATTCTAAGCGATCTGATTCAAGAGAAGCACAAGCCAAGGGAAGAGTACACAACTATCTGAAAGGCGGTGAATATCCTCCGGCGCTCACAAGGCCATTCATTCTGCAATTAAAAATTATGTTTACAGATCAACAATCACCTAGGCTTTCCTCACAAAAGGACCTTTGTGGAAGAATGGCAGGGTTTGAAAACGTTATCCTGAAGATGACTCTTCCATTCCACCATGTGTAGTATTTGAGGTCTGAAAATCTTGAAATAGAACTTTGTAATGAACATGTCTGGTCACATCATCTCCACCATGAAATGGTGGTATTTTCATCATGCTATGGTGATAGTTTACAGAAGAAGACTGGTGAGCTCATCAGGATTGAAAGAACAGCACGAATAAAAAAACTTCATGAGACTCATGAGAATCTGTGTCCGACTGACACAAAAGTGAAGAGGTACAGGAAGACGCAGCCACACAACATCAATTAAAACTGAAAAAGTAAAGCGTTGCTGAGTTGCAAGTGCATTGAGAGTGCCAACTTTAAATCCACCTAAAATCTATAATATCTCAAAATGTCTGTTCATCGCTGTTTCTCAGTATGAGAGGCTCTGTGAAGAAGAAACAGAATTTCCCCGTAGCTTGTCCTAGTAAGGCAGACCCTCAAGTCTCCAGGATGTATTTGATTGCTCTACACAGCTCCTAGTCTTGCTTTGTCTTTATTTGTATTATGGTGAGAAAAACTGCACGAAGAACTCTAGATGTGGCCTCATCAGTGCCCTTGAGTTCATATAATTAAACATTCTCATTTTATTTACACAATGAGAATGTTCTGTTAATGTAAACCCCTAAATCCTTTTCACAGGTTGCTTCCTTTAGGTTAATGCTGCCTACCTTGTTTTTTTATAATTAATATTAATAACAATATAGATACAGTATAAATTTATCTATTACTCATTTACTCTTATGTAACAAAGCTTTAACAAGGGCTTCGTTTTGGTCTTCCTAACACTTAAACATCAGTAGACAGTTTATTCAGCTATGTGCTGTGTGGCATATTATCATGATGATAATTTACTTGTTCAAAGGAAGTCTTGTATTAAATATGGAATATCTAGAGACATGTGTTTCAGTTAGGCTACCTCAGACCACTCCAAAGTGAAGTTTTCTTAGTAGGTCACATTGCAGAGATGAAGAAACACTTCACTGATGCTTTGTAAGTGTCATGAAGACCCAAAGAAGTGTCTACTAAGGTCTTTTTCCACAGTAGTAAATGAGTAATAGATACATTTTTGCAGTACCTAAACTAATGTGTTACCTTAATATTACGTTTACCTACTTTTTACTTTTAAGAATTATAAACCCTGTCCTGGTCTTGTTCAGTATGTCCCATCTCTCCATTTTGGTGTCATCTTTAAATTTCCTAGGCTTGCTAACTATATAAGAATCAAAGTTCAGAATATAAAATATCAAAAACTAACAGTCTGAAAAGGGACCTATGGGGGTCACCACTGATGGCCTCACTCTACACTCTTAAACACAGAGGCCAGAGTGGTTATACAAAGAGTTGCCATATGAAGGTTCCAGAAAGGATGTTAATTTATTTAGGTCTGAAACAGAGCCCTTAGAGTAAATAACCATGAATAGATGGTAACAGATTTGTAAAATACCAATGGATTATGAGTTTAAAAGGACTCTCACTGCATAAAACAGTGCAGGCCAAGTTTAGGTTTCCTTAATCTGCTAATATCCTGCTAGGTAACCTACCATATACTGAAATTTTCTTCATTTTTCTACTTATTAGGATGTTTTTCAAAGCACAAAGAACCAACTTTATATGCAAAAATCCCCTCCTAGAATGAAGTGGCGTTTGGAACCACACAACCCAGTAAAGAAGCAAAGTTCCATTAAAAACTCAGAATATTTAAGAGTGCACGTGGAACATTCTCTCCTTATGTGTGCCACCAATTAATCAACAGCTGAAAAGTCAAGAGTCGGAGGACTGTTCTTACTTAGCTGATTTTTTTTATTAAATCTGACTTGAAGTACAACACGCCTTTGTATTTCCATTTTAATTGAGCAAAAACATCTGCATATTGTATTGAAGAGCAGTGGGCAATTTGACTAAGGCATGGATAGTCTCCCATAATTTGTACTCAAGTTACAATCAAAACATCAGAGTACAAAATCCTATTGATTTCCTACAGTATAAAGGTTTAGCTGGCCACCACTAGTCTTTGTTGTCACTGTCAACCTAGATTTGTAAGAATTTCTAAGATGTGTCTTGTTCAACCAATCCTCTATTTATCTGAGTAGATTGGTCTAGTGTTTTTATTTCTAAAGCCTGTGGCCATCTCATTTCTTTTCTTCACATTTACCTTGACTGCACTATTTCATAAAATTTGATGTCTGAGCTAAAAGTGTCAGATTTTAAAAAATAGAAAAAAAAAGTCTGTTCCATCAACATGTTCAACAAAATTCATGAGTCGTACATGAAAATGTACTCATCTGTATACTTCATTCATAATACTTTAAATAATAATTCTTTGCATTTATATAACGCTTTTCTCACTACTCAAAGCGCTCAGCAATTGCAGGTTAAGGGCCTTGCTGAAGGGCCCAACAGAGCAGTGACCCTATTGGCATTTACGGGATTCGAACCGGCAACCTTCCAATTGCCAGTGCAGATCCCATAATTATTATTATTATTATTATAATACTTTAAAGAAAACACAATTCAATTTTGAGCCATTTTTTAATACTTCAGATTAGAAGTGACAGACCTAAATCTTACTTATTGCTATTCGAAAAGAAATTGTAAAACCACAGAATTAGTTTGTAATTACCTGGGAGTTGCATTAAATTGTCGGTGAGCAGATGCATCAGAACTCAACTGAAAACCGTGCTGAAATATATAAAGAGAATCTTCACTGGATGTCGACCTTGCTCCAGATATTCAAAGGATACTGTCTGGCATTATTAACGGTGCATCTTCAGCTCCCCTTAATGCTTGACAGACATACTAGGTGGGATCTACAAATGGAGCAGCCTCTGGGAAAATGTGTTTCAATATGAATTCCTCAAATCATTTAATTGCTACTGCAGTCTAACCTACTGGCCTTGCATCATTCATTTCCTTTGGTCTTTAGGGACAATTACTGAGTGAGTTTACAAGTACACTCATAACCAGTTTACAGGTGAATAACCCACTTAAGGCAGAAACACTGTTTCTTAAAGATCAGCTTTTACATGTGAAAGTAAACTTCTGGAGTTCTCCTTTGTCAAAACGCTTCAACATCATAAACTTCACAAATAAGAATTAAATGTCATCTTCAGACACCAAGAATCCAGAAATAAGCATGACACTTATGGATATTTTCTTGTGTTTTATGAACAGGTTTAGTCAAACTGACAATTTATTTATGAATTTCTGTTACCAGATTGCACCCAGCTCACTATTTTCTGCTTGACTTTGAGACTAAGCTCTGCAAAGGAGTGGCATACCGGTATGTGTGCTTCTTGCCTTACATCCAGGGTTGCTTGAATAATAACACAGGTATTTGTACTTCAGTAAGACACACGTTAGGTTACTTGTTACTTCAAAAAGTAAACAGGATACTTAAGGCATGCGATTCTTACCCTACTGCTCTCAAGACTGTGTTGCAGAGTTTAGCACTGCACATTCAGTTCATTAACATTAATTTAGCCATTTCTGAAATATTCAGACAGATTATTCCAGATAGTAGAAGGAACAAGGCGATTACCTGAAAATTTCCCTTGTGGACATGTCTACCTGAGGCTGCTGAAACTGTGTGCAAAGCAAATACAAGCACTGACTGACAAGGTGCAATGGACAAGTGCAGACTACAAAATCCTGAGCAGTAATCCAGTTAAGGGTTTACAAGGCCTCATAATCTGATTATTCACAGGGAAATCCAGCTCTGTTAATCAGGTTTCTCAGAGGCCAATAACCCAATTTTTCTAACCAAAATAAGAGTTTTCACAGCATTTTAGAGATCATGTTTCTGTGAATAACCAAGTTATTGAAGTGCATGTCATTGCACTGACTGATGACTTCCAATGGTCTGGTGCTGTTAAACTACGAAGGTAAATTAAAAAATGATGGCAATTTGAAAATTACACAGTAACCATAACAGATAAAAGCTGACATAATACAACACGCTCACGATGGCTTATGGGTAGTTCAACCATGCACCGCACAGCACTCTGTCGTTAGTCTAGTTGAAGCCAAGGTCAAATGAACATGGACGCTCCACTGCAGGATTGCACCACTGTTGCACAACTGTTGAACACAACATAGTGAGATTTCTTTGGGCAGAGGGAGTTAAAACCTGCTGAAATTCTCTTTAGGATGTTGGCGCAGAACAAAAGTGAAAACAGCAGGACTCAACAAAAAGTTTATGAAAGGGAGAAAAGTTTAAAGAGGGAAGAACAAATGTAACTGATGAAGCGGTCTGGTCAACCATCAACATTGTGCATACAAGCCCACATTGACATGGAGAATGCTTTCATCAGAGAAGACCGACGGATCATGTTGTCTGCTGTTGTGGCACATTTGGATATCAGCTATGGATCTTCACATGCCATAGTGCAGGATGACTTGCGGTGCCGTACAATTGCACAAAATGGGTACTCAAAAAGCTTACTGATCTGCACAAGCATCTGCACATGAAAGTTGCAACCCAATTCCTGAAAGTTGTGAAGAAAATCCAAGTGTTTTGTAGTGGATTATCACCAAAGATGAGACATGGGTCCATCACTATAAGCCAGAAAGCAAAATACAAAGCATGCAGTTTAAACACCCATCATCTCCAATAAAGAAGAAATTCAAACAACAGCCCTTCACCAAGAAAATCACAATGACCATCTTTTGCAACATGAACGATCCTATTCTGGGGCATTTTCATGAACAATGATAATCAGAGTGCAACGAACTGTGCTATGCTTAGTTAGAAAAAGAAACCTGCATTTCACAGTGAAAGAAGATGAATGCTGTCAGAAACAGTCTTGCGGCTCCAAGATAACACACAACCCCATGGAGCAGCCACAATGGTAGAGTCAATGCAACATCTGAAGTTTAAATACCTTCCGCTTTGCCCATAAAGTTCCTGTCAAGCACCATGCGACTATAACATCTTCCACTTAAAGAGGCTCTATGCAGTCACAGGTTCACATCTAATGATGAGGTTAAGGAAGAGGTACAGACCTGGATTTGGGAGCAGCTAAAAAGCTTCTTTTCTCAAGGAATGAAGAAATTAGTGGAACAATACAAGAAGTGCATCAACCTGGTAGGGAGACGATGTGGAGAAGTGATAGAATTGTGAGGTCTATCTGCGCATAGTTCCCGGATTAATGGGTAAGTTGCCTTTACTTTTTGATTCTCCCGCGTATCTGATAACCACTAAACCAGCTCCTGTAAATGGTGCACTAATTGGCCTATACATACTTGTGAGGAGTTTCATCTGGTGCCATTTGAGTTATGAGCTTTTGTGGGTTTTAACTATCGAAATTCTAACTTACAATATCAGTGTTTTACCGACTTGATTCACTTAAGGGTTATGGGAGCTGCAGCCAACCTCGGCAGCACTAGCCTGGTACAAGCAAGTGCAGGAGTGTGTTCGTGCATGCTGCAATTGACAGCTTCAACAGTTATTTCAACAGCTATACCAAAAAATGGGAACATAAGGTAAAATTATTTGTTTGCAACTGTTCTGTTATTATGAATGAGGATCAATAAATACAAACCAATAAATAAACAAGTGTCACTTGCAAATTAGAGGATTAATGACATACTGTACCTCCCTTTAATGTCTGCTTGAGAAAAAGGTGATGTAGGATCAGCTGGCAGTTTGTGCTAATGTTTTCCCTCCATACTGTTCCCATCTGTAGAGCTGTCAGCAAACAATCTGTTAGTATCCCATTTCTTTCTCCCAAAGAGGGTAACCAATAGCTGCGCATTTGAGCAAGAAGCCCCAGTGTCCTTTCCTTTCCTTGTGTTCCTTAATGTGCTGTACTAATACTGACAGGCCAGAGGGTATTTACTGTATAGTTGACCATTTCTGTAGAACTGTGCAACAAGAGCAGTGGAAGCAGCTACCCAATAAGCAAGCCACCTTTTATAAATTCTGTTTTGATTTTTAAGCATTCCATTAACTTGAAATTGTACAGTATTGTGTTAATAGTGGCACTGCACAGACCTGCCTTTGTTCTTCAGATTTTTAATTGTGCTTTGGCTTGCTCAGTCAGGTTGCTGGTATTGAAATGTCTTGGAACAGAAGAAAACTGGGTCAGTAGAAAATGTTTTGCATCAGCATATTTGATAGGCTCTACAGTATAATCTAACATATAAAACTGAAGGGAGTTTTTTGTTTGTCCAGTATACAACTCCACACCGTTGGACCCGTATCTGCCAAATTTTTCACTGATTCCCTATTTGTACGGGGGAGATGAAAGACTCTTTTGGTCCAAAATTTTTGCCCCTGGGGAATTTTATTTAGTGACCGCACCTAGGGAAGTGCTCTAGGAGATATTTATGGAATTTCAATTAGATTAGATAAACTTTAAAATAATTTAAACTTTAAAATTATCTGTGGAGGGAATGAACTGATGGCATCCAAATTTGCCAGCATCCTTTTCTCCACAACAGCTTCTGGTGTATCCAGGGTTCACCCTGTGATGGAGCAGGGTTTCCTAATAGGTTTGCTCAGGTATTGTGCATTGTTTGAGCTTGAGTTCCTTCCCCAGGAGACCACAGTATAGAACAACACACAAGCTAACAGCAGTTTGCTGCAAACATCAAAAGACCGGAGTCTCCTTAGGAAATACAGTCAGCTCAGGCCTTTCTTGCCCAGCACCACTGTGCTGTGAGAGCAGTCCAGTTTGCTGTTTATGTGGACCCCCGGTACATGGCAGAGGTATGCAATGTTGCTCCCCACAGAGGGTTTAGTCAGTAAAAGTTTGGTTTGGGTTCAGAATTTCTCCACTTGGGTTAGTTTTTTAGCATTAGCACCTGCATTATATTCCATTCTGGGCAACACATACAGTATAAGCTACTCAGGCTGACAGAGGTAGAATACACAGGATACAAGCGCACTTTCCTCACAGTGTAGTAGGTATCTATGAACAAGAAATGGAATCCTCAGTGGAGGAATCTGCATTGAACTTCACCAGCCAAATCATTGGAGGAGCCAGATTTGTGAGTGGGCTGGAAATTAAACTAAAAAGTTATCCCTAAGGTTGCCTCAATAAAAAGGACTCCTGTCTGAGCAGGTAATAATTTAGATCAGTTTTTTGTCTCATTTCAATTTATGAAGCAAAACTGTACAATGCTAACTCAATACTCATCACTTGTGTAAAAGGGACAGTGTGGAATTTTGGTTAAGGTGCTAGATAATAATTGATAAGGTCAGTGCTGACCCTGACTCGCCATGTGCCATGAGCAAGTCACTCAAAATAAGACACTGAAATAACTGCGACAGATAGAAATTCTGAGGGGAAAAAAAAAGTTGCCACATACATGCATCTATGGATCACCTTGTCTGCTCAAATCGGGCATACGATACTACTCTGGGTAGAGAGGGGGTACTGTGGCTAATAGCCTTGTCTCTCTTGTCTCTTCCCTCTGCATCTCTAAGAAGACACCCCATGATGGTAACTGACCCAGCCCCAGGTTCTCTGAGATGTCCCATCCCTTGAGGTCCAAATCATATAAAGGCGCCACTCCCTGAAGGAGGTGGCTCAGCCTTGACATGTTCATATATATATATATATATACACACTCTTATATATGACTGTCTGAGGCCCACCATCTTCAACTCCTAGAAAAGTGGTGGTACTGGCGCCAACATTGTCTTCCTCCCCTGTAGCCAAGAAAGAATGCCCAACAAGAATGTCTAACACTGCCTTGATGCCCAGAGATGTCTCTACCCTTTCCAGTACCAGCCCTATAAAACTGGTCTGCTCCCTGAAGGTGGCAAGAGATATTTGACTGATACTCGACAACAACAGAACTACTAGTACTTTTTTATGTCCATAGTGAGAGAACAGATTGTTACTTTTTTTTTTTTGAGTTGTTGGACGGTTGTCTTTTCAGTTATTACTAGGCTGTTGTTAAAAGGGGTTACCAGGCTGGTACCCCAACCTTTCTTGGATGTCTCCCACAGTCTGTCTTTCCCAGTACTGCACTTACTATATTTACACGTACACAGTATATATTGTCATTTTTATTTTTATTTTAGAAGAATTAAGTGGATAGGACTGGCGAGCTTTGATGGGCTGAATAGCCTGTTCTCATCTAGATTGTTCTAATGTTAAGGGTAAATTTTGCAAAACATTTGGAAATTTTTTTGTTTACACAGAGAACCATAGATACATGGAATAAGGTACCAAGTACTGCAGTGTTTTAGACGGTAGGACTTTAGGAACTTTCAAAACTCGACTTGATGTTTATATTATATTATATTATATTTATATATATACACACACACACAGTGGAACCTCGGTTCACGACCATAACTCGTTCCAAAACTCTGGTCGTAAACCGAGTTGGTCGTGAACCGAAGCAATTTCCCCCATAGGATTGTATGTAAATACAATTAATCCGTTCCAGACCGTACGAACTGTATGTAAATATGTTTTTTTTAAAGATTAAGCACAAATATAGTTAATTACACCATAGAATGCACAGTGTAATAGTAAACTAATGTAAAAACATTGAATAACACTGACACAAAACACCCAGGCTCCCTGCTCAGCTGCACGAGCAGGCAGGCTCTCTCTCTCTCTCTGCAGCATGCACCCTCCCCCCAGCAGCACGCAGGCCTCTCTCTCTCTCCCTCCCCCCCTCTCAGTAGCACGCGCCCTCCCTCTCCTCCCTCCCAGCAGCACACGCTCGCTCGCGCCCACTCTCTCTCTCTCAGAACAGAGAGGAACATTTGAACAATTCCGAACTTTAATTTAAAAACAGGAGTTCACGCTAATAGCCTTACAGCCCGATCGCTGTACTGTACAGTAAACACTTTTTTTAAAATGAGTTTTAAGCAAAGGGAAAAAAAGGAACATTTAAAAAGAGAAAAGTAACATTGCAACAATTCACGCTACAAACTAAAAAATCAACTTTTGAAAACTCCGTAATACAAAAACTATAAACCACCAAGAAAACTAACCTTGCATGAGTCGAGTTCTGGCATGAAGTGAGGAGGAACTGGGTGGAGAGGAGGTTACAGTTTTGAGGGAGAGTCCGGCTCTGCGATGGAGGGATGTTTTCCTTCAGGTGTTTTCTCTGTTGTGATTTCTTGGGTTTCTTTTGCAGGCAGGCGAGCAGGCAGGCAGGCAGGCACGTCTGACCGAGAACAATGCAACACGTGCGGAAATCATCGGCGCACACAAACCGAAAGGGAACCGAGGCAAAAGTTTGGCGAACTTTTTGGTAGTGAACCAAGTTGTACGTGTACCGAGACATTCGTGAACTGAGGTTCCACTGTATGTGTGTATATATATATATTACACACACACACACACACATACATATAGTCACGACCGAGACTTGAGCTCCTCCCATTCTCTGCCTTTCACATTTGAACAACTGTGATGTGAACGGGCCACTTAGCCCAACAAGCTCGTAGAGTCCATTGACCTACATTTTTCTAAATAACATCAAGTCCAGATATGAAGGTCTCTAAAGACCTACTCTCCACCACACTACATGGTAATTTACTCCATGTGTCCATTCTTCTGTGAAGAAAAACTTTCTGACATTTATGTGAAATCTGTCCTCAATAAATTTCTAATCCATGTCACAGTGTTCTTGTTCCAGAATGTATTTAAAAGTAACAGCTGGACTCCACTATACTAATTACTTTCATAATTTTAAACATTTCAATCCTGTCACCACTTAATCTCTGTTTGCTTGCAGGTGCAGGTTTCCCCCTTCCTTCTCTGTTTATTATTCAGCTATGTTAATCTTATAGTCACGTGATAGGAGGGAAAAGGAAAATAAAATACAAAGCCTGACTGCAGCACTTTCCTCAAGCACTGTGTCTCATTTGCCTTTGCAAAGTTCTGTTGCTTTCCTGTTTAGTGTTTATGGGCCTTTTGTCTGGTTTTGATCACCTGGCCTGCATTTGAATTTTACCCTTTGGTTTAGGAATTGTGTTGCTTTTAACTATTGATTTGCCTGATTGTGATGTTGGACAAACTGCATTTTCTCGATTCTGCTTTTGGAGTTGCAGACTTACACAAAAGTCTTTTGTGTTCTTACATTCACTCCATGCTACCACTTAATGCTACCTGCCAAGCATAATAGGACCAGTCTCTGTTCCCATGCCTCATGGTTTGCCTTGCTCTAAAGGTGCAATTTGGTATCAACAATACTGACAGCTATGAGCTCATTTGCACCTTCAGCAATTAGGCAATAAAGGTTTTTTTTAAACTATGGGTCGTGGTTTGCCATTGTTGGGTCGCACGTCACTGTTGTATTTTATGGGACTGATTTATGCATATGGTTTGTGCAGTGTTTAGCCATGGGCTGCTGTGGGTTGATTAAGCAATTAACATTTCTCTGACAATCATCCTCGATTTCCCAACGATCAGTGGTGATTCTCTAAGAGGAAGCCTACACCCCTACCTCACCACTCTGATGATCGGTGATGATTCTCCAAATTGAATCTGTTCACTTTTGGATTGTCTTGCAGAAACTTCAATGCTTCCCCTAGAAAATCTTCTATTAGCATGGCATCGTTGGTTGACCGGAAACTGGGGTGGACTGGTATGTTCACTTTTAAAGAAGTGCCATCAATAATCAATTAAATAATAGCCATCACAAATAAATACTGCCAAAAACATCTTCATGGAACAAAAAATGAATACACACGATTTTTCATTCAGTGATGATAAATGCATATACACAAAAAACTATACATACAAATTCTAAATTGAATCACATTTTCTAACCTTGTGTGAGGTGTGAATAATATTGTTTACTTTGCATTACACATTACATTTTTGAAAAGGTTTTAGAACTGTGGGAATGTGTTTGGCTTGGCAGCAAGGGGGGATAATGCTATTGCCTAAAGGCAGAGCCAGATTTTCTGTAGATCTCAAAACGACTCACAGAAGACACATCACATTTAAGGAATGAAGTTGCTTAAACCTCACCACTCCTCAGATGATGGAGCATTACCTTAAGTGAATTGCAGTGTGTTAATAGCTGCAATATAATTTCTGAATTTTCATATTCATTCTTAGTTCCATATTGTACCACTTTAGTAATGCAAGGTGAGGACCACTTTGGTGGCCAACTGACATAAAGAACTCTGGTAAAATGCTGCATTAACCATACAACAGAGCTGGGAAGTCACAATTGCATCATTTGCGACATCCACCCATTTGGTAAATATGGATGCTTCTATGAAAGCTGCTGCTTAGCTAGTGGTTCAGTAAGAAATTCTAAGTAATAGTTCTATAGTCCGGATTGAAGAAGAAACAGATGCATAAGAAAGGTGCAAAAAATATGTTGTCATGTCTCAAAAAGATTTTTATGCTCTTGGCAACGATAAATAGTACTATTCGTGATTGTAAGCTGCAATTAAAAAACTGCAAAAAGTAACAATTGAGTGAAATGAAGGAACAGCAGCACATATGAGATTAACATCGGGTAATCCTTTGCTGTTCATTCTAGTAATGTTAACGTTTACCTTGTCAATATTCAGTACTAGCTGAAATACCCAGTGTTGCCTGGGAGAAAAATAAAGTGTTTTTTTTTAATTGTTTGAGAAAAATATAATAATAAAAAAACTTTAAAAATAAAAATAAATTAACAAACAATGAAGACTCACTAATGTGCTGTAGGGTGAAATCAATCCTAACCGACCCCCTTCTGGGTATGGGTTTAGTGTGACCTTGCGGCCTTGTATGTATGTTATCATCCAGTTGTTAAAATCCAGTTGACTGTAACAGGGGCACGGTGGTGCTCAAACATAAAGAATGCTGGCAGTCACCTCCAGGTCGCCCTCTGGTGGTCATTCCGAGTGTCAACTGGATGATAACATGCATACAAGGCCGCAAGGTCACACTAAACCCATACCCAGAAGGGGGTCGGTTAGGATTGATTTCACCCTACAGTATTTTAGTTGACCAATAAGAAAAATGTATACGAACTGTCATGAAAATCGCTCCAGCCGTTCGGAAGTGATGCTGTAACATACATACATACACACACACACACACACAACACACACACGTACATTGAAAAAAAGTTGGAAATTGTGAGTTCTGAGTCTTAGTCGAATGTAGCATGAGAACAAGGGCACTAGATGAAAATAAGCAAACACCACAGTCAACTCAGTTATTGTATGGGATGGAATTGCCTAACTTCCAGTATACTCACTACTACTAAAGACAGTTAATTAAGTAGGTGTTTAGTCTTTCAGAGTATGCTACTTAGTATGTGATGCCACTGTCAATCCTCAAACTTTAAACACACTCAGAAAAGGATGTTCTACTTAGCTTAAAAGACAAGAACAAAAAATAATTTTTCACCTGAGAAACTCTCCAAAACTTCTTTGGAAAAAGTCAAGAACTTTTCAATACTTTAGTATCTCACCACTTCATTTTGGGTTATCCAAGTGCAAACCTCTCCTAATGGGTAGTTTTAAATTAAATTTTAATTAATCAAAGTATCAACGTTTTCATTTAGCCATGCTTACAAAAGAAAACATGAAATGTGCCTTATTATTCACTTACTATACCTTCAGTTTCTCTGTATCATATTTAAAGTAATGTAATTTTATAAAACTAATAATTAAAAATACAAGCGGGAGGTAAAAAATAAAATAAATGAATGGATTAATTGTATGTAATGCATTTACTTTTACTCAGTCACTTCCCAAACTTGTTTATTCCGTAACAGAAGCCAGAAATTATTGACCCAGAGTGTTCATAAGTCATTGCCGCTTCTCTATTAGGGGGACTCCCACACAAAGCAGCACACACAGTCAATTTGGAGGCTGCAATTAACCTAACATCTATATGTCGGGATGTGGAAGAAAAAATATCTAGGAGGACACAAGGAGAACAAACTCCACCAAACCACAGACAAGACCAGTAATCAAACCCTGGAAAATATGGCTCAGCAGGACTTGCCCAACTACTCAGGTTTGACATTATTTTAGGTTAATTAATTAAGAATACAGATTATTCTAGAGAATTAAGAAGGTTCTTGATTATGAATGCAGCACACTGAGCAGTTAATATACATCACTCTGTTGCATTCAGACATTTGCATTTACAATAGTCTGCAGTACCTATATATTAACATTTATAATGACTTCAATCAACAATGAGACAAGCTTGTGAATGAAAACTTAGAGAGAAAGTTAAATCAAATTTCAAATACTGAATTAAATACTCAGAACAATTTAAAGTAATAGCTTTGAGTCCAAAGGTTTTAAATGACTATTGAATCAAGCCTAAGCACCAAATGTAGTAATTGATATAAAAGCAAAGTCCAGATTAGACAGATAAAAAGTGTACAAAAAACTTTATTTCAAAGAATATAAATTACCCTGAAATAGTAAACAACAGCAGCTCTATGATCAATAATAGACGCAATATCCAACATCCTGTACTGCATTCTTGACAGAAAAAAGCTACAGCGTCAGTGTTAAGGAGATCAAACTTGCACTCCAACAGATTTAAAAATCTTAAATGTGTTCCTGCTTCCCTCTCTCTTAGTCACTTCATCTTTGTCTCTACACCCTCAGCAACATTCCAAGTAATGCCTTGTTAAATCAGACTACTAACTGTTATGGATTAACCTTTAAACATTCTGAGGGGGTGCCCTTGCCTCAGGTAACCTCATGCCAGTTAGACACTCCATCATTTCCTCACAGCTTGTTTAAAAAAAGCCCAGAAAAAAAGAATGTTTCATTACAATAATATGCATGATTGATGCATCTATAATTATTAAAAATGGCTATAATGGACATCAAATGCTTATAAAGAAATGATAGATAGATAGATAGATAGATAGATAGATAGATAGATATAGACATTTTCCCAATGGAGAATTTACCTTTTAACAGAAACTTAATAATAAATAAATATGATAGAAAAAACAAAAATCACCCTCAAATACACACTACCATTACTAAAAAGAAAGAAAACATTTGCTGATAAAAGAACACTCACTGTCACAGTGAGATGCTATCTGTATATAGATGTATTATAAAACTGCAATATGAAAACAAATTTACAGTATAATGCAGTATGTGCACAGTATATTGTGTCTTTTCAAATATATTGTGTTTTAAAATGACGGACCATCTCTCATTTATATACAGCCATTGTCCCTCCATATCTTCATGTGTATTTCTACTCCACCTACCAACAGTGCAAGTTAACCTCCCCTTCTCAAACTTGATTTAAACATTCATGTTTCAAACAGTATTCACCTGTTGACTGTCTCTTTCTAAGGTTGTCTAAATTTTGCAGTTAATAAGTACTACTGCACACTATTAGAACTAATACTCATTACAAAGTCACTTGTTTATGTACTAAATAATAAAATTGCAGACCAACATTCATCACATCATGAAATATGCAAAACAAAGCATTTTGGATAGTTAACACAAACAAAAGTTAATCTGAAGTTAATTAACAACATGTGCAATGTGAATCTTTAATGTTAGATACAGAAACATTGGACTAACATAGCATAACACTCTCAGAATTGGTTAAGGATAGGCAACAGCACTGAGTGCAAGGTAGGAAATAACCCTAAATGGAATACCCAAACATAAGGCCAATTTAGAATCTCCAGTCAGTTTAACACAAATGTCTTTGAGAAGTGGGAGGAAATCTGGAGAATCTGAAGTAAACCCGTACAGACACAGGGAGAAGTAACCAAGCACTGTGAGGCTGCGGCAGGCCACTCGAATAATACATTCTGGGGGGTGAAATGACCTGCTTTCCAAATACAATTTGCAAATCCACAATCCACAGTATTCACCTGAAGCACTTTATACTTTATCTGCAGCATGGATATGTATTCATACAATTAGACTCCAGAAGTTTACTGGATTTTGGTTGTGGCCTAAATCTAAGACCTAATATTTTGAATTTGTTTCACTTAAAACAGACTGATAAAAAAAAACTAGTATCTATTACATGAAAACCAGTAAGACAGGCTAACAGCCGAGGTCAGATGCACAAACAAGAGAACTAACTGGAATACCAGTAGAGCATCTTGTAAAGAACCATCTAGAGTCAATTCTAAGAACTCTACATACTGCACAGTGACATATTTGTCAAGGAATGTTTTCAAATAGTACACTCATCTTAAACTGCATTTGCAATTCATCCAACAAGATTTAAATAGAGTAAATTTTTTTGGCACAGAGCTATTAGTTACTTAATGCAAGTCTTTTTGAGTTATAAAAAATGCATTAATTTAATTAAAAACTAAAATAAGGTAAAGCACCTTTGAAGTATAAGCCCATAGGTAAATAAACAAATAAAAAACAAAAAAATGTTGCACTGAAAATCTAAGCATCTTTTATTTTATTTGATTTTATGTTTGATGTCAAAAAAAGCTATTTAACACCATAAACATAACAATTATATGGCGATGCTAATTGTAGGTGACAGTTATGATACGTGACGCCTCTGGTTATAAATTTCAACAAACTCGTTTTCTGAGACTTTGAACAAACTGAAGCGGCCCCTCTCCAACTTGCACAGGGACGCAGAAGAGGATAAAAAAATACAGTATAGTACAGTACTGAGGTAAACTACCTGTGATTAAAATAAAAATGCTCTCCACAAAAGGTTTACACTTTCAAAGATATAAGAAAGATCTCCATTTTACTCGAATGGCTTGCAATTTAAAAAATATATATAATTTATGTGTTGTATTTGGCATCCAATTGTAATGATAATTAGGGGCAGACTCCAGATCCGTCACAAAGCCATTTGATGTAAAGCAGGTACATGCATTTGACGCACACATGCTTAGTGTAATTTCCATCTGATACAAGAAACATTTGCTCTTTATTAGCGGAGTACACATTTGATAAATGTTCTTTTTTATTGTTTTTGTTAATAAAGGCATGATTCAGGTTATTTTATTTTGCTCCGTTTTACTTTGTTCCAGAGAATACAAAACTGAAAACTGCTCTCATATTTACTGCTTCCTTCAGTACTCTTTATCTCTTTCACAAGAAAGGGACTGATAACATTTAAATGACTTTGTTCTTAATATTAGGTTACTTAAAGGTTAAGCGGCTCTGGTGTGAATGTGGGTATAAGAGTGCTCCAGAATGGACTGGTACGCCATCCAGGGCTGATTCCTGCCCCAGGATCCTGAATTGGACTAGACACAACAGAAAACAAATGGATGGATTTTTGCTCCATGCTGATTTTTGTTGTTAGTCTCATCTAAGCTACATGAAAAGAAAAAAGAAAACATAAAACAAAAAAAAAAAACTCACTTGCGTGGCTCATCTTATTACAAACGCTCACAATGCCAAAGAAGAATCTAGACAAGACAGTGAGCAGTAAAATAAAAACTTTTTAAATGTCTGCTACTGTGGCCTTTGCAGTCAAATAGAGAACAAAGATCCACTGCTTTTAGCAAGCTAGGCATTTCATTAGGTGGCTGAGATTGCACATTTTCATAATGTTGACAGTAAAACTGCACTTGAACAATTTCTACTGTTTTTTCCTTCCTCCCAGTACACTTTCAATGCTCGCACTTGTCCATCCTGCTGCTCAGCCTATTGCAGCTGCTTCAACATAGAAGAATATTCAAAGGATTAGTGGGTTTGGAGTGACTTTTTTCTGTTGAAATTTGCACAGCAGACCTTCAAACCCCCACCAACTTGGGCTCAAATTGCAACAGTGAAATTTAAAAATATGAGACGCTAACACAAAGTTCATATTATCAAAAGCAGCATGCAACGAAAAGTTTGCTTCAACAGCACATTCCCTTAAACCCACCATCACCAAAATGAGATTTACTGTGGGTTACTATTGCAAACCCTGCACCACCTCAACAGGACGACATTACTGCCTTGAAGAACATCACACATCAGGGAGTTGGACCGTCTTAAGAAAGCAGTTTAGTCAACAAACACTACCTCAAGGCGGACAAGTGGCTTTTCCAGTGTTGCTTTCCTTTTTTTAATGATTAAAAAAAGCAGTGTCTTTAAGAACTACAAGAGCAAAGTAGGTTGTTGTGAGTTTACCAATGTAGTGGACTTTAGCCATGCTGAACTGGGCAGAGTGCCAATAATTAAAAGTAGATCAAAAGAAGAAAAAAAGATTATTTTGGAACCAATCACCTTTAAAAGAAAATTGATATAAACAAAATAATTTTATACTGGAAAGTTGCCAGAGAGTATACTAAAAACAAAACCGAGTCTTCTACAATATTACATTCTATGGATTTATGCTTTAATTTGCAGACAGGCAACATACTTTACCATTCTTTTTATTTTTTGCTTGCTTTAGGAAAAACTAAATATACCGCTTTATTTATTATTGTTTAAGATTATGGAGCTTTACATAACACACATACAAATGATGCTCTGCAAATGCTCAATTACACAATGCTAAAATAGACAGATGTGTAGTTGTGCGATATGAAAACGTCTCACAAAAACGACATTTCAAATTGAAAAAGTTTGAATTAATTCCGCAAATAATAATTCAAATTTTCTTTCATGACATTTATACTGCGGCACTTTTATAGTGTAGTAATATATTCATAATCTTGATAAAGGTCAACAGCTGAAGGTCTACATATTTTTGTTTTGTTTTGCATTGTAAAATTAACCTTTACTTTACGTCATATATCCCCCTTCCTGGACCTGCTTAATCCATAACAAGGACACAGTAAACAACCCCACACAGCCTATCACAAGGTATATGAATATATAAAATGTATATGAGGATTTATTAAACGTTGTTAAACTTATTTTAAAGTCATTGGGAAGCTCGTTTCAGCAGCACTGGGGTGCCAGTCTGCTACACGGCATGATCACACATTCACACAATAACACACAGGGCCAAACGTGGACAAATATGCATGTCCACAGTACGTATAAGAAAAGCAGGAGGATCTGGAGAAGAAACAAGGTGCCCAGAAAAAAATCCAGCACAAACACATGGAGAACATGCCAACTACAAACAAGGACTGACCAGGCTGGGTTTCAAACACAGTCCCTGGCCTGGCATACATACAGATGCATACACACACACGCACTAAATATATATATATATATATATAAACATTCACTTATATTTTGGCTGCTGTGTTAGGCTCCCACTCCCACACGACCCTCGTCAGGATTATCCCTGCTTAGAAAATGGTAAAGTATGGTATTAAAAAACTACATGTAATTTACATATATGTTACACACATGGTTTGTATACTTGTGTGCTTCTATGGCTTCTTTGAATTTGTAAGTTACGTTGGATCAAATCATCTTCTAAATAGAGAAATGAATGAAAGATCACACATATCTAAACACACACGGACACTTAGCGAACCCATACATGTACACGCAATAGTTACTGACTGTGTTTATTACTTCATCCAAAATCCAAGCTGTTTCCCGCCTATTTTTAAACTTGAAGGTATTTATTAATATACATGCTATGCTTAAAGCATTAAGCTCATTTAGGAAAAAATATATGTGTGCATGTGTATCTTAATCATTGGGTATAATATTTGGTAAACATGTAGAATTTATTAAGATAATTGATGTGTCATTGAAACACATACGCTTGTTATAATCTTTTTAAGATATAACATAACATATTTTCAAATTCATCATGTTTGAAATAATACCGAGTGTTTCACTTAAAAACATGCTTGCTTGCTTTCTGTTTTATATTTTATATATTATATATATATATATACACACATATAAATGTACTTAAATATATTATACACACATATATTTATATCATTATTTATTTTTCTCGTTTTTCTTATACTAATTCAGAACTTTATGCTTCATATATTAATCTACTTGATGTTTAATATGTGATATTAATATGTATGCAGAGTTAGTACTTTGATCTTTTTCTGTGCTATTACTCCTTCCCATTCAAGCATTTGTGATGCCCACTGAGCACGGAAAAGGGCACTATATAAATAAAATGCATTATTATATGTTTATCCATGTATATTCTCTAATAAATGAGAAGGATGTGCACAATTTGCTCTAAAAGACATTTAGTACATTGGCATCACAACAAATGCATTAAAGCAATAAATTTCAGTATCACGTAAAATTTTTAAAACTTAAAAAATGTTTCCATGGATTTTTAAACTTGGAAGAAAAAAAATCATCTTTGTGTCAATTTCAGTAAAAACCATCAGATCAGAAGCAGAGAACGGAAGGCACTCTTAATCTATTAAACTCAACAGCAATAGACACTTCTTAATGAATTAAGAGTAATAAATGAGATGAGCGGAGGTGGGGTGGAGATCGTCAAGAGGGTAGAGTAAAGGCATGTGGGAATGTTGAATGCGCAATCATTGCCTCCTTTCGGGGGGTCAGTTTTATGTTTTCTGGGATAGAGAGACAGCACTATGACATAGATAGATAGATAGAGTACGTTGACGACTAACGAGGTGTTAGGCCCCTTGATAGTACCATGCAGGAACCACAGACACACACACAAACACACACACACACACACGCGCGCGCGCGCACACACGCTAAATATAATCAGGCATAACCGTAAAGGCAGCCCCAGCCTGCGCAGCGCGAATGTTGGCTGCCGTAATGCAAACAAAGGCCACGCACGTTCAAATAAACAGCAGTTAAGAGTTTGCCGAGTTGTCCGATAGGAGCGCAGCATTGCTAGTCTGCTTAAACTTGAAGCTCCAAGCCAAGAAACATCCCGCCCTTTTTTCAACTGTAAACCAATTTGCATTTTGAACAAGCCATACCGCAGTCGAACAATGCGAAATAAAATCACAAGACAATTCGATATATAAAAAAATGCATCTTTTACCTGCGTTAGACAGAGTGGAGAATACATCATGGTTGTGCGAAACTGCTTAGATGCAGCTACTAGTTTAGCCGAAAAAATAAAAATAAAAAGGGAAAAAGTTACTGAGTCATTTTGCACATTTCATCACCGTGGTGGTTGCCCAGCTCCGGAAAGTCAGAAGTAAAGAAAAATCAAAAAGCTACAAAACAAGACCACTGAAAAGCGCGAAGAAGTGGAAGGTTGAAAAATCTGTTCCATTTAGGAAATGAGGGAGAGAAAGAATTAAAGAATGAGAAAATGAAAAAGAGGGAGGAATGAAATGACGTTATGAAAATAGCCCATCCCAAAAAAGCGACATCAGACTTAAAGATGCAGTATCCCAGTTTCCCAGAGCCAGTCGACGAATCGAGCGCGTTAAATGCGACACACACGACGCGACTTTGTATAACCCATGATTTTTTTTTTTTTTTTTACATTACGGTGTTCAAACACGATTGCATCGCTTACGTCGGCTTTTACCCCCACAGGAAGGTTAACCTTTATTTTCAACTGTAGGCGGTACGTCTTTAAGACAACAGATGACACGTTTTACCGTATCGGAATTCCCAGGCATGGGATCTTGTTCACTATCCGGGCAAAGAGCTGTATTAACACCATTTGTATGCTTGACATTGTACCATTTTACATCAATGTATATAAATATGTATTATAAAATGACACGTATCCACCTTGTCGTGTATAGCAGTTGGAAAAAATATATATAATTTGGAATAAATAAGTGGTTTTCCTAAAGCAGCATGAACAGCCTTCGATATTTTATAGAAATACTCGCACTTGCGTCTTTTTAAGACAAGAAGAGCAATCATCTCCTGACAAGCCACTTCACGTCGTTTCCGTTTAGAAAAGTTGCCACGTTATCTTTATTTGGACGTTGAGCAAAAGGAAATCTGTGAAACCTTAACTTGACATTTTAAAGCTTACAGCAATACACTTTTCGAATATGCGCTCTCAAATCACTCGAAAAAGAAAATAAGGGATGGTGTACGACGGCGTTGGGGTACGCAATAAGTTAACTAATGAAATATGGAAGCGACGGGAGGGGGCGGGGGGGGGCGTGTGTGCACGGCACATGTGCTTAGTTTGATCCAGTAGATTTATATAAGAAAAAGAAAAATATATATATAGTCAAACTGTACAATCTGACCTTTAAAGTATTCAATTTCACAACGTGAAACGGCCAGCTATGCGTCTTATGTATGATGTAAAAAGTACAGTAAATGATTCTGAAAAGGTCACATCTATCCAAAACAAATATCATAGTGTTATCACAAAAATAAGTAAATAAAAACAGCCAACATTTGTGTAGTTTCTCCTCAAAGATCAAGAACCAAAAGTTGGAATCTGCGATCGGCCGACTAATCAGACCCATAAACTCCACCACTTTGCACTCGCATAACAGACAGCGGCTGCGCTCCATTCTCCGTGCTTTCAACCTCTAATCAAATCAATGCCCGACTGAAACTCGGCAACTGAATTAAAAGCAAAAACAAACAACAAATACACAAAAAGGTGATCAAAACACACATTTCTCAAGTTATCACATTAGTGATAAACCGGGACCAGTGGGCTTCAAGGTGCAATGACACTAAATGAATAGCTTCTATAATTCCACTAAATAATAGCGCAACAAATCGTCTGTTTCTGTCTCTCTCTCTGGGAGTTAAACACTTAGAGAAGGTTAAAAAAACGCTTCACAAATGTATTTAATAAAGATAGTTCCTATTCTTTATTTTGGGGGTATTCAGCAGGATAATGTGTTTTCCTCGTGAGGAAGATGTGGCACTCACGAATTATAAAATTATATATTCGTGTCCTTTAGTATCAATTCTATGTGGTTTTGTAAAAATGTTAAGTCACTTGCTGGATTAATTATTTTCATCAATATAAAATGAGTGGATCCACAGGAACAACACAATAAGAAAGTTTAAAAAAATATTAATAAATAAAGTGAGGCCTGTATGTAGGACTCAGTCCAGCTCTACCAAAGTAATTGATTTTTTCTTTACAAATGATAAATTATTGCATTTCAAAGACTTGTATTTTTATGAATACATATTATATATTATATATATATATATACACAGTGCATAGACAGATTTGTATGTGTGTATACTGTATATACACAAAAACAGTATATCGTTGCATTTTTAAAGTGTACATTGTAGACATCTTTCTTTAATTAAAACACTTTAATGACTAAATACAGTATACATTATTTATGTCTAAAATAACTTGCTGTCATATATACAAAAATATCCACATTCATTTAGTAATATATATGTCAAAATTTTTTTCTTATTACACTTAATTTTGTTACACCCAGATATGCATATAAGCAAGAGTATTCTTTTATTTATAAACGTTCGTAGTTTTCCTATTTTAAAACATTTGCCACTTCAGTACATCAGCGTCTAAATGATGCATGGATATTGTTTGTTGTTACAAAGTAAAATGACCATCTGTCATCTAGTTATATCTGTAGAGATCTAATCATACTTGTGTATTTATTTAAACGTTTTCTGGTTTCTGCCTTGCACCGGATGCCAACAAGTTAGATTCACAACTAATCCTTGCTCCCGAATTGTCAAAAGCTCTCCAAAATGGATACATATATATATATTTAAATTTTATATTAACTTGTACAGCTATCACATACTGAATATCTAAGGTATTAATATGTACGTCCAAGTAATTATGTTTCTGTAAACAGTACTACATGTGAATAAACTTAACTGTCAACCAGTCTGTGGGGGCAACCACCTCATCATTAAATTGCAATGTTAAATTATCACCTTAAGGGTTAACACCTTTCCATATTATGCTATATAATATACACACACACAATTAAAATTTTGGTCCACTCTCTCTTATATATACTTTTAAAATTTACTTTGGGTTCCCTCTCTCCATTTATACACTTTTAAAATTTATTTTGGGTCTCCTCTCTCCATATACACACATTTTAAATTTATTTTATTTTACTCTGCTTATTCATTTCCACATATGCACTTCTAAAGGTTACTTTGACACTACAATACTTCATTTAACCCTGGTGATTTTACTGTAAACACGTGTGAGATCTGAAAATGCGCATACATCTAAATATCGGGAACTTCCGTCACTAAGAATTCATCCATATGTAGGCATAACAAGCTGCACACGTGTTTATATAACTAAATATAAAAAGCAACCGTGTGTGTGCCTGTCCTACACGGCAATATATGTGTGCACACATATTGACACCTTTCTTGGATTTCACTGAATGTTCAGTTTTATTTTAATTATATTAATTTATATGTGAACGTTTGCAATGCTCTTTGACTGGAAATGACAAACTGGCCATATACAAGTTAGTCTAACCTTTTATTATTTTGACAAACTGGCCATATAAGTTAGCTGAACTTATTTCTACTTGTTCAGCACATTCGGTTTACATAACTAGGTGTAGCTAAAAACTTCAATCATTGCCTTCTATTTCTTTTAAGTGAAATTAATGAGATCAGCTGATTCATTTTATTCTTTTAAAAGATAATTTCAAACTCCTTTGTTCAAGAAGGCATTGAACTGACCCTGACATGCTGACCCTTCTTTCCATTTACCCTCTCGGTGACCATAAAGGTCCTCGAGATGATTTGTGTTTGTATCAGAAATGATGTTATTTGTTTGGGTTTTTCTTGCAGTATTTTGTATTTTTATTCTGCAGTCTCTTATTCTAGTACAAAGCTTTGTGTTTCCTGCATTTATCTTGATTTAATGTTTGTTACGGATATCATTTGTTTGAATTGTTAAATATGCCTCTGTTGCGCATTTTGAATCTGTTAAGTGATCTGTGCATGGGAAAGGCGCTATATACAATAAATGTATTATTTCCAGTAGCAGTAGTAATTGTCCTGTCCTTATATATATATATAGAGAGAGAGAGAGAGAGCAATATCTCAGTATGAATGTCTGTTGTACATGTGTTATCTCTTTCTGCACAGTATGCACGTAACTGGATTTTTAATCCGGATGACACGCGCTTGTTCGCTGACCTGCCTTAGTATCTCTTTTAGAAAATAAAGTGTAGCCGTCTAGTAAACATCGAGCGAGTTCTGCGATATATGATGTGCTGAGTGCGAGTGGGTGACTACAATTAACACAGCCCAGCTGGGCTGTCGGATATTAAAGCGAGGACGGCGGTGGCGGCGGCGGTTGTTCCGTTTAGTTAGCCGATATTTTTGTTGATGCTTTTACATTCAGTAGTGGGGCCCACCGTGCAGTGCCATTTAAAGTAATGAAAGCAAACTGACAACGACGTGATTGTTGACTGTTATTTATAGATTATTAATATTCTGCTGGTGTTCAAACACACGAGTTAAGACGTGAGGTTTGCCGAAAGCCGTTTCGCATACAATGATTCCTGAACGTACAATTACCCAAAGCCGAGGATGGGCCGTCTTTATGGAATAAGGTTTTTTTTTTTTTTTTTAAATAATGTCGCTGTACAGTAAGTACTGTACTTTACACAGACGACTCGGGGACTTTCAAGAGTGGCATTTCCTGGCGGCAGCAGCCTTTTCACTCGCTCATCCGGCGTGCGTTGAAACGAGGGCTCCTCGAGGAAAACAGCGAGGCCCAGCTGCAGCACGCCTCCGCCGGGCGTGAGGTTCAAGTTGAAGCCGCTGCGCCTGTGGCTCCGGCTGCGGCCATTTTCCGCTAGCTCTTCGACGACTGCGTCGACGGGGTAGGGGAGGAGAAGGGGGAGGGGGGGCACGCCTGTCAAGTCAGGACTCGGCCTTGCAGCTTCCACCGGCTCGCCTCGACGACTCTCGAGCTCTCCGCGGCCGGAGGGAAATGGACGAGGCGACACTTGGGCTTCTGTATGAGGCACACCATCGCCGCTCGAGCCCTGAGAGAAAGAGAGAGAGAGACACACACACACACGCCGGCTACATTTTTATATCCTTTACCGCAAACCTTCCGGTTGGCAGAGAACCAATCGAGTAACTGTCAGAATTATTAATAATAACAGACTTGTGCATTTGCAAAATTGTGAGCCGAGAGAGAGAGAAGACAGCCCGTGGCCTCCACGCCGTGCACTTTCAGTTTGACTAAAGACAAAAGCAATAAGAAATGGACAGGTAACGTACCATTGCCAAGTGAAAGTGACACAAAAAGTTGCAGCTGAAAGGCTTTATGAACGCCGCAGTTCAGTGCCTGGCCATCTGGTCGCTCCTGATTTTTAATAGCTCGTCCATTTTTTTCTCTTCGCGAAGGAAATTCACCGTCCCCACGTCTTCGAGGAAAAGCCAAAAAAAAAAAAAAATTGATGCCAAAAATGTTTACAACATTTAAGTGTAACCGTGAATTATGACAACTGGTTGGACACTTAAAGCCCCGTTGCACGATCTACGTTCGCTTCGTTGCAAGACCCCAATAATGAACAGAAAAAAAAAATGTTCAAATGTAACAACAACAACAAAAAAAAGTAAACGCTAAGCCGAGTGCGCGGGAGAGACTGTGGGGCGCGCGCGGCGTTCCGCGCGTGATGCGGACTTCAGCTGGCGGCCCGTCGCGCCAAACGATCACACACCGCCTGAGCCGCGCGCTCCGCAGGCTGGGTTGGGCTGGGCAGACCCGGGGCTGCGCTACAAGTCCGAAGGGGCTTCGAGCAGAGGTTCCATTCGTCCTTAGGAGGCACAAGAAGACGGCCGTGATGGCTACTGGTGAGGGGGCCCCGCCCGCCCCCGCCCCCCCCCCGGCCCCGCCGCGGCGGGGCGAGGTGGGGGGCTGGCTATGTCAGCGCTGCACTTGATGGCGTAGTTTACATTTAGAAATAGCGAGCGCGAACACACCTTTGGAGATTAATTTCCGGAATTTGTCTGGGACATTGCGTCTTTTTTTAAGCTTTCTCCTTCTGCTACAGAAGCGGCTGATTTCACTCTTCGTACTTTCCGTTTTTAAAACTTAGGGAGAGGCTGCCTGTTAGTGCGTGCCGAGGAGAGCCGGGGTTATTTGAGGCCAAAGACAGGCGGCATCCCCCTCCCCATTTGTAGCAACAACAGCCCGGCGCTCCAGCTGCTAAGACGCGGCACTGCCTTTGAACTCTTCCACCTTAAACGCAGGTGCTGCTCGCGGGGGTCACAAGTTAGCCAGTGGGGGTGTCTGACAGCTTGGAGTCCTCAACACCAAAACATTAAAAAAAAAAAAAAACACACAAACACAAATTCTCGGTGAGTTCAGGAAAAAAAAAATGTCCCGAGGCCTTTTAATCTGCAACAGTGTATGTCATTAACCGCAATCCAGACTGCGTCCGGCAGGGATCGACAACTTGACCCCCCCCCCTCCAACCCCGGGTTTATTTATATGCTCCTCGACCACCACTGTCATGTATCCTTTCACGCCAGGCAAAAATGTATTGAAAACGGGAGCAAAGCGATTAGGAGCCGAAATGTCGGCACTTGTCAGAACAAACGCATGCACTTGTTAGTTCAGCCTGCTGCCGAGAATTCCCATCAAATTGGATTTAACATCGCGCATCGCTTATTCATAACCCCCCCAAAAAACACACCGCTTTGGACTGTGATCCAAGTGTCTTCAAGTAAAACTCACTCACTGGCCGTGCATTTGCATTGTTACTATAACAAGTTTTACTCTCGGATTGCAATTTAATAAGGCTGGATGTCTTAAGATTTCATGTCAACTGCTTACGAAATTAATATCTGATTGTTACATTTGAATTTATTCAGTTATTGTAAACACGGAGCTTTCTTTCGAAAGTCAGTATTTTATGTCCATACTCATATTCCCAATTGATTATAACTTGTAAAGGATTTTTTGTTTCTTCAGTCCAAGCTGTGTTATTACAAATATATTTTTTTATCTCAAATCATAACTGAAAAACGATTTCATCTTGAACAGACCAAATTCATTGATAAAGGATATGCCAGCCCGACTTAGGTTTCACAGAATCCTCGAAGTTAATGGTAAATTATTGTTTCATAAAAATAAGATAGAAAAAAGAAAATATAGCACACAGCCCCCTCTCTCACTTCTCAGTGGGAGTTTGACTTTTTTTTTCTTATTTCATTTTTTTGTTTTATTTCTCGTTCATTCATTTTATTTCTCCTTTCTTCTTTAATTAATTTTATTTCTTAATTTCGTTCATTTTAATTTTTTATTTTTCTTTCATTTTTTCTTTTATTTCTCTTTCTTTTGTATTTCTTCCTCTTTGTTTCTTTTCATTTCTGTTCCTTCATTGTATTTATGTTCTCTTTAATTTAGGTCTCTCTTTTTATTTTTCTTTCTTTCATTTCTTTCTCTCATTTTTGTCAATTTATCTTTAATGTTTTTTCTTTTTATTTCTGTTCTTTCATATTTTATTTCATTCTTTTTTATTTATGTTCTTTAATTTTATTTTTTGTCTCTCATTTGCTTTCATTTTTTCTGTTTCTTTTTTCTTTCATCTTCACTTTAATGTACTGTATATTTTACAAAAAAAAGTACATGCTCTCTGCTCCAGTGTAGTTAACATCTGTAATAACGATGCTATATAATATTTTTCTTTTTTTTCATAAAGGTCACTATAAAGGATATGGATTGAATAAAAGAAGTGGTTCAAATAAACTTATATCCACTTTTAAACTTTTATAGAGGCTTTTTAGTAATTTGTTGATGCTTTGTAGGCCTCACTATTAATTTATTTTAAATAATAATAAAAATATGCTATTGGAATGCTGCATTCCTGCATTATGTTGAGTAACTCCAGGTACTAACAGTATGTGACTAAGTCAGAACACTGCAGCCCCACGTTATTAATGACCTGAGCCATGTGTGTTTAGAGTTTCCCCATCATTATTCTCATTAGTTCTCATAATATAATTGTTGAAAGTAAAAAGTGGCAATTTAAAACTCACAAACACAAAGGCTGCCATATGCCGCACGGTGCTTGAACTCCGTGATATTACAGCCTTTGTCGTCGGTTTTTTTTTTTTTTTAATTATTTATTTCATTTTGGTGCACAAGCCATGCAGTACTTGGATGCTAACTGCTTTATTTCCATTGCAATCTGGGAGCGATTAAGCTCAAAAAGTAAAATCCTCAGTGTTAACGTGCACTATGATAAACATTACCATTACAATATTTTAAAGTAGGTATGGACAGTACGTACTTTTTCCATTTTGCCTAACTGAATTTATTTTTAATCCCCACATAGCAGGGAGTTTTTGGTCCATCTACCAGTTTTTATCAACTTCATGTCACGGACTGTGTTCGGAATCACTTTTTAAATCCTCTTTTAAGTGAAATCAGTAACAATGTAACAAAAAGTAAAGGAAAGCAAGTCATATGAACTTCAGGTCCGCCTTTATATTATATTAGAAATGACCTGCTCTAGCTGATAATTGTTCTCTAAGTTTATAAGCAGCAAGCCATAATATTTTACCAATTTCTCTTATTATTTTATTAGGTTTATTTTCAAAGCATATCCACAGTTTTACGTTGTGTCAGTAAAGAACTTCGTCATCGGGTTTCCCTTTCTATTTTAATCCGTGCAGAAAATCAACTTACACATTGAAGATGCTTACTAAAGCTGTTGTCTATTTATGCTTCTCATGCCTAAAAATACTTTATATTACTGATTTATTAAGTGCAATATCCGTTGTGAAGCAACTGTTGCTTTGTGGGCTTTAATGTTTATTTCTTATTCATTAAATACATATGCTTGTATTTGGTATGAGTGCTCGTACAATAAGTAACTGTTCATGATGTGCCTTCTCAAAACGAATAAACGATCAGATAAACTGTAATATTTTCAGTTCATCATTAAACTTTTCTTTGTAAGAAATAAATTATTTTAACTTATGAATTTCAATTGCAAGTAAGAGAGAACTGACAAACAAAAAATATGCGAAATGTTATAAAAGTTTAAATGGTTTCAGCTCGTGTATTTACTGGGATACCTGACTTGATTTAACTTTTTTAAAAATTCCAATTGCACGCACATTTGTTTGTCTTCATTTAGCAGCAGCTGCCTTGACTCGGTGCGCGTGCAGCCATAAGCCGTACTGCCGGCTTCACAGCGCTCAAATTATTCCCAAAAATGACAGTTGAAACTTCTAAAATTGCCTCAAGATATGTTTTTTTGTTAAAAGCAATTTCTGTCTTTAAAGGAATGTCTGCTGTTTTGCTTCACGGTTTGTTTTACACGGCTGCTCGTGGTTTTTGCGATTAAAAAGAAGAAAGGTGTATATATACCGTTTTAACCCTTTATTGTTCAAAACAGTAAACTGTTGTATATGCCACATTTTGTAAATGCATCAACCCTTATTCCTTTTTTTTTTACCAACAATTTCCAAGTTTACTTCTTTGACAAATAGCCAAGAAGCTACTAAATTGTTTTTCCCATTGAACATATGCAGAACTCATACAATATCACGAATATCCCGCATCATCATGAATGCTTTATTTTAAGAATGGGTATAAAATAAAACTGAACAGAATGACAGACTGGATTTAAGGGCTTTCCTTTGAGATTAGATTCTTGCGGAAAAATCCAAGTTAAAGCGTTTTACAGATAGATAGTTTGCCTTTCAGCAGCTGAAAGTTATGTATATTTCACATAGTTGTTTGTTTGTTTAAACAATCTGTGTGTTGTGACAGCTAATAAATAGATCAATATGGAACTTGTCATTAGCTGGTTTGTTATAACGAAAATGAATCTGAAGGGGAGCGACGAGGCTTAGCACAAATCTGCAGCATTCCGCATCTTCGCGTGGTCTGTTTGCCTTAATTTAACAATTATTACATTACATTATTATATGTGGTTATTTTAATATGGCTCTAAATAAAAATAAATAAATTCTTTAAAAAATAAATGAGAACCTTTGATCAAATTACTTTGGGCGTAGTTGAAAACAAAATCCGCACTGTTTGCTTTATTATATTTTTATGCTTTTTATAAGTGCTGAAAAAAACCTATATTATTTCCTGAAAAAAATCTAGATCGTCCAGTTTTTACAATCTTAAAACAGTCATTGGTTTTAGAAATCAATGCGTTTAGAGAAAATATTCAAGTTCTCAAAGAAAGAGAGACCACGTTCTGCCGTGTATAATGAAAGACCAAGTTTATGGATTACCATGACCTTAACCACTTTAGAAAAAGGCGTATATTTAGCAGCAAAAATGTTTTTGGCAAATCAGACAGCCCTATTTTATTTGTATGATTTCTTAAAATAAAAACAAGTAGTTTAAGTTGTGTATTTTCTTTCCTACCATTCTACCACGGTCCCACTAATTCACTTAGGCCAACTTCATCTAGTTTGTAAATGTTTGAAAGCATTGATTTCTAAAACCAAGTTTGATGTCTGCCTTAATTATGTTGATCATTTATACA
>JANRMT010062789.1:5219760-5232136 GCA_026402145.1 Polypterus bichir lapradei | reverse complement strand
ATATATATATATATATATATATATATATGTATATGTGTGTGTGTATGAGATAATATGATAGTAAGTTATACACATGCATAGATAATATGAATGGAGGTGAGTTTTGGCAACGAGAAGTCTTGTGGTTTATAATAAATAGATAACAAAGGCACTATATCATAGATAGATAGATAGATAGATAGATAGATAGATAGATAGATATAGGTGTGAAAGGCACTATATCATATAAAGATACATAACACACATAGAAAGGTATGAAAGACTAAGGCACGATATAAATAGATGAATAAGGTTGTATAAGTTAGACAGATTTGAAGGATGATAGGTCACTGAAACAGGCCGACTGATTTGAAATGGAAGGCACTATAATAATAGATAGATAGGTGGGCAGAAGTACATTTAACTTGGCAACGTGAAGCGTACAGTTTGTCGTGGTTTACGATAAATGGGCGCTGAATTGACTTCACATTAACAACATGACGCTGTTATCATATTTTCTTCTATTGTTCCGAGCGTTTACAAGTTACTTTTACACTTCTTCGTTGTTAAATCTATCTTATCATATAACGCCCAAAGAAAACACATCCATGTTCACCAACACAAACACCGATTTGCGTTTCCAGCCCCGCGAGTGACCCTAAGCTTGGATGGCCCTCTTCTTCTTTTTCTTTTTTTTTTTTTTGGTAGTCATTTGAAGCCTCGTTAAGAAATCGGAGGTTAAGTTTAAATCCCAAGATGTAGTTTCTTGGCGACTTGCTCCTTTTTCTATTCGAATAACTCCTCTCGGGCTCCATGATGAAGATTGCGCGTTTCTGTTGTTTTTTCCCTCCCACTACTGTTTGTGTATTTAGGGAAAAGTCAATAAAAGCTCCTTTCAACAGTGGTTACATAAATCTTTTTTATGTACTTTTATGAAATGCTAAAAGAAAAATCTGACATTTGCTAACATTTACTGCAGCAGAAGGCATTTCTGTGGCAAATACTGCAATTGTTTAAAAGACGATTAAACATGATGTGATGATCCCGTGGATTGCCGTTCTGGTCCTTTATTCTGAAGATCTTCATGTTTGTATTCTCAGGGTACATTTTTGCTTGTTGTAGACGCGCAATTACAAACTGCCAGGGAAAAAAAAAACTTCCAGCGAAAATACTTTTAATTAATATTTTCCAGTGCCGTCTGTTTTGCGCCTTTGCCTTCCTGTACTTGTTGGACATCTTTACTCCTCTTGATCGTATTGTTATTATATGTTTTTTTTTTGTTTTTTGTTGTTTTTTTTACATTTTTGACTTCTAACTCACCTGAAATGAAACTCAATGCCAGGTGAACGCCGACAATAAACAAAGATGCTTTGGCACTTTTATTATTCTCATAAAGAGCAGGGGATGTGCTTTTATTGAACGCGCTGCACAGGCAGGATTTATGAGATCAGGGATTTCTTAGTAATGTTTACACAATCATAAATCCGTTTCATTCTGTTGCTGTTTAGGGCAATACATATATCCCCATCCGAACCTTCAGTTAAATTACTACTTGTTGGATGCTGTTCTTGTAGGTGTGGAAAGTGGTTTTAGCAAAATTGTAGCATATGGAACAACACAGGTATGATTTCCAGTGGTCTTAATTAGAAACATCATACAGTATAGAGAATATGATTTGTTAGATCAAGAATTGTGCCTCAAATCTGGAGTTTGGTCCGGCATACCTATTATCTGTCTTGTATATAGTGCCTTTCTTATCTATCTTGGACTCCCTGGAGGAAGAAAGGAAAAACTGAGTGCTCAACTGGAAGAACACCACCATTTTCATGTCAGTGGGGACCTGATGTTCTATACTTTTTGAAATTGAAAAAAATCATATTCTCATGTGGATCTGTTCAATACTTTTTAAAAATAGAATCTAATCATTAACATTTTAGAATAAACGTCTGTTTTGTGGAAAACAATGCTTTTCTTTTCTTGCCGCTTTTAAAGATTAGCTTTAGTTGTTGGCTCTCCTCTCTTTCTTTTGGGTGGGGGTTGAATTTTGCTTTGTTAAGTTTGATTTCATTATATGGAATGTTATCTGCGTCTAAGTGAAATCAATAAAAATTAAAAACAGAGTGCCATTATGACCAATGCTGCACATCCTGTCTGTGACACATCACCACTGAGAGCATTCAGCAGAAGTGTGTCAAAAACTAACTGGGGACTCCTTTATATAAGCAGCAATACAGATGTATAGCGCCTCACTGGGACTGGGACTGGCACTGCCAAGTCAGAACTTTTATTTATTTTTATTTTTCTTGCTTCATAGTCATTCTGGTGTGTGTTCAGACCAAAGTGTATGTATAAAATGTATTTATTTACTTACTTATTTATTTAACTATTCATGTATATATTTATTTAAACAGCTTATGTAAAAAGACAAATTTCCCCCTGGGGACAAATACATTTCCACCTATCTTGTATATAGTGCCTTTATTATCATCCATCCATCCAACCCGCTATATCCTAACTACAGGGTCACGGGGGTCTGCTGGAGCCAATCCCAGCCAACACAGGGCACAAGGCAGGAAACAAACCCCGGGCAGGGCGCCAGCCCACTGCAGGGCACACACACACACCCCCACACCTACAGACCAAGCACACTCTAGGGACAATTTAGAATCGCCAATGCACCTAACATGCATGTCTTTGGACTGTGGGAGGAAACCAGAGTACCCAGATGAAACCCACGCAGACACGGGGAGAACATGCAAACTCCATGCAGTGAGGACCCAGGAAGCGAACCCAGGTCTCCTAATTGCAAGACAGCAGCGCTACCCACTGCACCACCGTGCCACCCCCTTTATTATCATCTGTCTAATTATCTTGTATATAGTCCCTTTATTATCTATTTATTTATCCTGTATTATCTATTTTTTATTTACCTTGTATATGGTCCCTTTATTATCTATTTAATTACCTTGTATATAGCCCCTTTCTTATCTATTTGTCTGTCTTATATATAGTTCCTTTCTATCTATCTAAATTCTTAAAAATGTCACCTTTCTGAGTTGTGTGGTCCCCTGTAAAGCCATTATTTGTCCAAATGCCATTTCATTCTAAAGAAGGTTCCTTGCATATGAAGTTGGTTCTTTGAGCTTTGAAAAGTTTCCTAATATGTGAATAAAATGAAAACCTACAATGTCTGGTAGGCTACTTAGCAGGATGCTAACAGATAAGAAAAAAATAAGCTTGTGTTGTAGTATGGAAGACTCCTTTTAAATCAGGAACCCAATGGGATTTCACAAATCTCATCCATTTGTGGTGCCTATGATGGATCCAAAGGAAAAAAATAATAAAAAAAAGTATTATTCTTGAACCTTCATGGCCCTAAAGGCAACTAAAAATAGTTCTCCAATGGCATCTCTCTGCATAACCGCTTTTACACCTTTACTTTTAAGAGTCTATGAATTATATAGTGCCTTTCATATCTTTCTTTCCTTCTTTTAAATATACCTTTTTTTGTTTGTTTTTGTGTTTCTCTCTCTCTCTCTTTCTCCTGCCATATGAAGATCAGCCTTCGCCATTCTGCCTTGCTACACTTTGTCCTGCGGACACTTCTTGAAGACTTAATAGAAACTCCCCATTTCTTGTTAAGCCTTCGCTAATAATCACCTTGCGCTGCCTGACTGGCAGCCCTCAATTTGCTAAGTGCTTGTCTATGACAGAAACCTGCTCCTGTAAACTGGTCGTGGTGTTGTGTTGCCAGAGAACCTGCGTTTGGCAATCCCTCCGCTCGGAATCACCAAAGGTTTTTGCTGCGTTTGTGGCTTTCTGTGACCACGGATACTTATTATCTGGAGTTTGTGCCAAGCAGCAGGATGAGAAGATGGCTTCTGGCCAGTCCTTCAGCTCCAGTTATATCAGTTGTGAAATTAAATGTTAGATGCAACGTCAAGAGTTCTTTTTTTTTTTTTTGTGGGAGACTTTCTGTTTGTTAAAGAGATAAAGAGAAGGAGAAGAAGGATTGAATGGGGGGGGGCATGAGAGAATAGATCTGAAACAGTAATTATAGCACTATTGTGACTAAAAAATATAAAATATAATAAAATATCAATTGGTCCTTTCATACAAGGCATGCGTTAGAGTTTAAATATAAAAGAGTAATCCACAAGGCTGCAGTCTCATGGCCTTTCTGTCCTGTGCAACCCTGAGCATGACTCCTACCTTATAAATATGGAAACTATTGTACTGTTATTTATAATGAAACTAAAGAGTTTAGCACCTTTCAGAACAAACAACATCACGCTGTAGCTTGAAATCTAGAATATGAAATATGTAATAAGTGTGGCCTAATGCCCAAAGCACAGCTTCACAGGTTCAATCCTGCCAAATTTCAGATTTTTATAGAGTTGTTTTTGATAAATGAGTCAGTCAACTTTGCATATTATATGTAAATTATTTTAAATGAACAATTATTTGCATTCAACTTTACATTAGTGCAAACTTTTTTGTGGCTTATTGAATCCAGCAGGCATGTGTCAAATGTCAAGGTTATATTGATAAAATTTAAACATGTAGGATTAGCAGTAGCTCAAGGTGCAGAATTAGAGGCAGAGATAATCCACCGAGTGCAGTGTGGATGGAACAATTGGAAGAAGATATCAGGAGTATTGTGTGATCGAAGAATTAAGGTGACGGTTAAAGAGAGAATTTTAAGACAATGGTAAGACCAGCAATGATGTCTGGATCAAAGACATGGACATTGTCACACACGTGCAAGTGGGAGGCAGCTAATGGGCCTGAATAATGGTAACTCCACGCCAGATCTGAGGGCGGCGAGGTGCACTGACTTTCTCCAATCTCGCAGGTTGCTTTGTGGCAATCTAAAGAGTAAGGCAATATACACGGAGCAATGGTTATTAAAGGGGGGCACATAGGTATCCAGGCTCTTTAAAGCATAAATAGGGATCACTTCACTGACATGTGAGCAAGGCACGGTACAACTGTGAGACGCGCAGCACTCGCCGGCTACAACGTAACAATAATAATTTCCAGAACGTGCTGTAACGTTGTCATTCATGTTACCCACTGTCTTTCTTTCATTCATATGTTACGTAGGCACGTACCTTTTATCTTCGGCAATCTCATTCTCTAACCAGGCCTCAGGAGCTAACCAGCGTAACACTGTCCACCACCCCTTTCGTTATTCCGGCACATTGTTGACATCCGTGAGTAACAACAATGTACTAAACTGGAAGGTGGTCTACACATGCGTGGAATTCGCGGACAAACAGAGATCAAGATCTAAATGAAGATCTCTTTAGTTAATTTAAAGCACAACAATTTGTTTAGTTTGAATGTCTGTGTTTTGAGGTGTGACTGGCGTACTACAGTCTTCAGTAGTATAAGCCTGGAGGAGATTCTTAATGCAATGCCTATGTTTTAGCTGTCTCTCTACTGCCATCTAGTGCTTCTTCTTCTAATTCATTCGCGGACAAACAAAGATCAAGATCCAAATGAAGATTATATATAGAGATGCCTTGCAGACCATCTACGGGAAAAAAAACACGGTTCTGGAACCCTCTGATGACATCACTTCCGCTTCTGGAGGCCTCTGATGATGTCACTTCCTGTATCGGCAAATAAAGCCGCCATCTTTGACAACCTGCTTCAGTTCTGTTTTAGACTCGAACCTGTAAACAGCTTCTAAGAATTACCCATTTGTAGCCATAGATGGCTGTCCCAAATCTTTCTTGATGTCTTTGGCTCATTCTTGTGAGAACAGTAAAGGGAGAGCAGGAGAAGAAGTTGGATGTGGCCAAAATGAGAATGTAGAGATGGATGTGTGGAGTTACAAAAAAAAAAGGACAGAAAGAGAAATGAGACCATCAGTGGTATAGCACAAGTGGGAGGTACATCTAAGATGGTACTGGAAAGCAGGAGAGACAATGTGTGGGCAAAAGAGTGGAGGGAATGGAAGTCCAGGGGAAGAGAAAGCAAGGGAAGTCAAAAAGGAGACGGAGAGATAAAATAAAAGAATAAGATCAGAAGGAAAAAAGTGAGTAAACTAGTGAGAAGGTGCAGGACTAAGATGTTTGGGGAAGGCTGATCAGACACATTGACCTCACATAGAAGTGAGAAAAGATGAAGAGGAAAAAGAAGAAGAAGCAGTTTCAAATCCTATCACTGAGTCCAATGTCTGACTTGGTGAGTCCCTTAACTTCCATGGTCTCTAACTTTAGAAATACGAAAATAGATTTAATTGAACTGTACTCCCCTCCATGAGCTTACTGTATAACCTCACCTGTCATGACTCATACCATAGAATTAAAGGTGCCCATCTTGTGCTGTACTGGTCATGAAAACAGCACTGAAATAGCGAATGCCATCCAATGTGCCTTATGGTTCTATTTTAAAGGCCATTAGGCAGTGGCGTAGCTCGAGTTTGTGCCACTCGGTGCTTCAATTTGCCGACCTCCAACATATCTGAATATGTTAACCTATTAGATAACCTATTTTAAATAGAAAACTAAAATGAGGTATAGAGAAAAATTAAGATACATTTTGCATAGATTTATTCATATATAGAGAAACAACAATACTTTTTCACATATAATTATTTATAAGCATCATCTAGACAAGAACATAGTATAGACGCACTGATAAGCCGTGTTCAAATTATTAGTTTAATTTAATTACGCTGCGAAAACCAGAACCTGTGTTGTGTACAAGTGATAGGTTGGGATGTTTTCTGCGCAGAGCAAGAACGCATTTGATTGATAACGAAACGAAGTTATAAATTGTAAATTAGTTGTTTATCTTCCTAGAAATTATTATCTGTGTAACATTTATGTTTATTTTTGTTATTTCCTCATAAATTTCAACTGCTGTGTCTGACACTGTCACAGAAGGACAGTCTGAAAATTACTTTTGAAGCATTTGTGGATAAAAATCAGAGAATTTAACTTTTTTCTTTCATGAGTGATATGTTTCCGAACCCTGCTGCTTACACACGAATTGTACTGAGCCTTTAGGCCAATAATGCCGCCCCCAAAAATGTGCCGCCCAGGGTGGACCGCCCCCTCCTCTCACCCCTAGCTACACCACTGCCATTAGGCTCATCTGCTTTACTAATTTGCATCCATTGTGTTATGGTTCAGCCAAGGTTATTGCCCTGACTTGTGTTTATCTATCCATCCATCCATCCTCCCTCCTAGCCCACATATCCAGAGCAGGGTGACAAGTAGATTTGCATGGCATACTAGTACTGAAAAAATCAATTTTTAAAATGCGACAGTACAAGCATTTCATTCATATTAGTTAAACTACCAGGGTTTTTAACTATCTTGCACTCAGTCAGTCATTTATTAGCGCGATCAGAACTCCAAGGGGGCAACCGGCACACCCTCACTCATGCTAGTGATTTCCAGCAAGCAGTGTGGCAGGGAGGCACATGTGTTTGCAGGATGGAAGAAATGATGCAGTAGTGAGGAGGAGGAAAGGGAGTTATCCATTATTTGCTTCAGAACAGTTTTGGTGCTGGTACTGAGGGTCCAAAGCCATTTTTGCTTAAACTGAAAAGGTTCAGCTCTTTCAATCTTTCCTCAAAATTCATCCCTTTTAGCTCTGGACTCAGCCCAGTTGCTCATCTGTGGACTTTTTCTAGTGCTGGTATGTCTTTATGGAGACCAAAACTGCACCCAGATGAGTCCTCACCAGTGTGTTATAAAGCTTGAGCAAAACCTCCTGTGACTTGTACTGCACACATCAAGGCGCCATATAACCTGTTTGCCTTCTTAATGGCTTCTGAACACTGTCTGGCAGTTGACTGTGTCAAGTCCACTATGACTCCTAAATCCATCTCATAAAATGGACTCTCGATTTTCAGACCTCCTGTTGTGTATTCAAACTTCACATTTCTACTTCCTATGTGTAATTCTTTACATTTATTGACATTAACTTTCATCTGCCACTAATCTGCAAAACCCTGTATGCTGTCCAATTCCCTCTGTGATGATTCAGTGGATTCAAGATGATCTTCTGAATGTCCTAATCTTGATGTCATCTGCAAACTTAATAGGCTTGTTATTTACATTCCTACCCAAATCTTTTATACATATTAAATATAGCTGTCCCCCCCCCCCCCCCAGCTCCGCCTGCGTAGTAGTGAAACAGGACAATTTTAAATATCAATTAATAAATAAAACAATTGTAATAATTTGTATTGAGAATTTATATGGATAGCTTTTGTATCAGATGTCCTCTTGATATCCAATATTTTTTGTTTTGTGATCAGGGGCGAGAATGTAGCTCTAATCTCTTTGCCAAAAATGTAAAAAGTTGGCAAGGTACCTCTGGCCAAGCAGAAGGTAGGTACACTCTAACGTCAAACGTTGCCACTGTATCTGATCATGTGCAGCTCCCCCATTTGAGGAGAAAAGCATGTGACCATGATATATCTGCTAATGAGCAGCTACCATCTAAAACACAAGTAGCTCTCTCTCAAAAACGCCAAACGTTACTCCTTAATCTCTAGATGATAATGTCTGCTGAACAAACAGGCATCGCTAGCTAAGCAGAGGCAAGGTGTGCTCCAACACATGGCGAGAGGTAGAGTGACTCAAACCGAGGCTGGCGCATGAGTGAAGATGACCCTGCCTGACACCCCACTCCTGGGGCCCCTCCCCCCGCCTCTTGGCATGGAGCCTGTCTCTCGGATTCGCTTGAATTAATCAGTGCTACAGCCGAACTTTGACAGTACGATGAGAGAAGTCACAAAATCAACCGGAATGTTCAAGCAATCTACAGAAAAAAACCTGATCTAAATCCATTAAGTAGTTCTCTCTTTTAAAGCGGACAGACAGACGTTGGATTAGATAAATGTAATATAGATATATATAATATAGATATATGTGTATAAAATATAAAAAATATAAATATATATATGTTTTATATCTCTCTATTATAAAAAAAAATCTTGGAAGGAGACGAGACGTGACTTTCTCAAACAGACACTTTTAAGTCCCGCAAGATGAGACTTTGTGCCAAGAGATTTAACCATAAAAGACAAAGTGTAGACGACAAAGTAGAACATTGTAAAGAATTCCAAAACGTCGCCGCAATACACATCCAGAGCAGGTTAGAGATAATGGAAGTATGGAAATTTGAAAGTCTCAAACGGAATTATTACTCGGTGAAATAACAGAACAGCGAAAAGAGATTGAATATATTGTTCGGATTTAAACTTTAAGTCGGAGACTTGTAGATCGTCTAGTTCATGTTGCCAACAGGGAAAAGTAGTGTTTCTTCTCAATGAAGAGGCGTATCCGCAACAATTAAAAGATTTGTTGTTTGGTGAAAGTGAAATCCCGCGAGAGAAAATTTCAAGAGCTTATGCAAAGAGATTTGGAAAAGTCCTGCCCACATAACCACACACACGGTTCAATCGTTTCTTATTTATGTGAATGCTATTGTCAGACATATTTCTTGTAGAGAGAAAGAAACGATATTCACTCACGGGCAGTTATACGTTGCATGGTCACGATGTAATTTCAAACATGGAATCAAAATTCAATGCGACATTGACTAAAAGGCAAAAGCAAAAAGAGATCGAATATACAGACATAGGTGATATGACAGAAGTATGTAGATATTGTTTGGCTTTAAACTTTAAGTCGGTGACTTGTAGATCGTCTAATTCGTGTTGCTATCAGGGAAAAGTAGTGTTTCTTCCCAATGAAGAGGCATATCCGCGAGAATTAAAAGTTATGTTGTTTGGTGAAAGTGAAATCCACATATGCGAGCGACAGGGACGCGAAGTTGCTGGGGCTTATCCCAGGCTACCTCCTCTTTGCTCGATCACCTGCTGGCTTGCTGCTGCTGCTGCTGCCGTGCCGTGTGATCTGCATCTTGTGCGGCGCTTCGAATATTTAAAAGCCTGTACAGCAACTGTCCTACTGCTTGCGTTTTATTCCCCACGGGGCATGGTTAAATCTTTTGGCACAAAGTCCCATCTCACTAGACATGAGTTCTTGATATTGTTTAGTTTATAATTTTAAAACGGAACAAGAATCTGAAAATCTAACAACATTACATTAAAGTTTGACAAATTCTGAAAAGAATGATACAAAACATATATATGTAGGCTTTAAAATAAGCCCAATTATATACATACATATATATACATACATATATATACACACACACACACATATATATACACATATACACGCACAGGCCACTTTATTAGGTACATCTGTTCAACTGCTTGTTAACGCAAATCTCTAATCAACCAATCACAACTCAATGCATTTCAGCCTGTAGACATTTGGGTTAGGACTAGGCTTAGACCTGTTGAAGTTCACACCGAGCATCAGAAGAAAGGTGACTGAAGTGACTTTGAACGTGGCAGGTTGTTGGTGCCAGACAGGCTGCTCTAAATATTTCACAAACTGCTGATCTACTAGAATTTTGGGGTTTATAGAGAATGGTCTGAAAAAGGGAAAATATCCAGTGAGTGGCAGTTCTCTGGGTGAAAATGCCTTGTTCATGGCAGAGATCAGAGGAGAATGACCAGACTGGTTTGAGCTGATAGAAAGGCAACAGGAACTCAAATAAGCACTTGTTACAACCGAGGTGTGCAGAAGAGCATCTCTGAACACACAGCATGTCAAACCTTGAAGCAGGTGGGCTACAGCAGGAGGAGACCACACCGGTGACACTCCTGTCAGCCAAGAACAGGCAACTGAAGCCATAGTTCACACAGGCTCACCAAAATTGGACAACAGAAGATTGGAAAGACGTTGCCTGGTCTGCTGAGTCTCGATTTCTGCTGTAACATTCGGATGGTCGGGTCAACAACATGAAAGCAGGGATTCATCCTGCCTTGTATCAACGATTCAGGCTGCTGCTGGTGGTTTTTTAATGGTGTGGGGGATATTAGTACCAATTGAGCATCATTTAAATGCCACAGCCTACCTGATTATTGTTGCTGACCATGTCCATCCCTTTATGGCCGCAGTGTCCCCATCTTCTGATGGCTCTTTCCAGCAGGATAGCGTGCCATGTCAAAAAGCTCAGATCTCCAACTGGTTGCTTGAGCATGATAATCAGTTCACTGGACTCTAATGGCCTCCAAAGTCACCAGATCTCAATCTAGTCAAGCACCTCTGGGTTGTGGTGGAACGGGAGATTCGCATCATGGATGTGCAGCTAACAAATCTGCAGCGACTGCATGATGCCATCATGTCAATGTGGACCAAAATCCCTGAGGAATGTTTCCAGCACCTTGTTGAATCCACGCCACCAAAAATTAGAGCAGTTCAAGGCAAAAGGGGGACCAGCAAGGTGTACCTAATAAAGTGGCTGGTGTAGGTGAATTACTTACATATAAATGTCTATGTGTGGAAGAGTGTGTGTGTGTGTCTGTCCATCCCGGAATTGAAAGGTGGAGTCGGGGTGATGGAAACAGAAAACTCACTTAGCCACTAATAACACAAGCGAGGCGAGCAAGTTGGCAAAACGAAACCTCAGAAGAAAGACAAAGTCGCTTCGCCGCAAACATCTTCAAATTGGTATCCTTTTCACTTTTGCTCCCACCGCTAATGCACGAGCACGTCGGCAAAACGAATCCTCCAAGGAGAGAGACGCCCAGAGTAGTTCCTTTCATTTACCTGGCATCTGTACATTTCAATTCTTTTTCCTGACGATTTCAATCGTTTCTAGGACCCCAGGCTTTTTACAGCCCGGGCTTATACAGCTAGTTATTATTATATTGTGAAAGATGCCCTGGACACAGACAGACATCGAGTCAGCCAGATGTCCAAAACACACGCAGTTCTGCACAACACAGCCACAATAACTCCCATGGCTCAAAGGCTTACAATAACTCAGTCTTTTCTTTGACTCTTTCCTTCTGCCGCCTCCACTCCTCTCTCACAAGCTCTGTCCACTACTACCCGACTCCGGCTCCCTGAATGGAGTGGGGCAGCCCCTTTAATCGCACACCCAGATGTGCTCCAGGTGTTCCCTGATGATCTTCCGGCAGCACTTCCTGGTGTGCTGCCCTTGCACCCATAAGCACTCCGGGAATATCTGGTTCCTGTTACGGCAGCACTTTCTGGGGTGGCGGAAGTGCTGCAGTCTATGGCTTGGGAAACATCCAGGAGGCCCCTGGCAGTGGCCACGGACCGCCACAGGGTTGAGTTAACCAGATCTGCATCCGTGGCCCGGATGCTATCCAGGGGTGCTGCCCTCCTGTGCGCCAGGAAAGATGTGGCCCCTTTCCCGGTCCTTCCCTTCTCGAGGCGTCCTGGTGGGACAAGGTCCCTGGTCGTCTGCCACATATATATTATATTATATTATATTATATTATATTATATTATATTATATTATATTATATTATATTATA
>JANRMT010062789.1:5194050-5213261 GCA_026402145.1 Polypterus bichir lapradei | reverse complement strand
TGAAATTTGGCAGGCTCATTCCTTACAGCTTACTTACAAAAGTTGGGTAGGTTTCATTTCGAAATTCTACTTGCAACGGTCATAACGGTCGATAACGGTCGACAATGTCCGCCATGTTGAACTTTCTTATTTATGGCCCCATCTTCACGAAATTTGGTAGGCGGCTTCCTTGCACTAACCGAAACCGATGTACGTACTTATTTCGATGGTATGACGCCACTGTCGGCCGCCATATTGAACTTTCCAGCATCACTAATTCTCCAACTTCCCGTGTAGGTAGAAGGTTGAAATTTGGCAGGCTCATTCCTTACAGCTTACTTACAAAAGTTAAGCAGGTTTCATTTCGAAATTCTACGCGTAACGGTCATAACGGTGGACAACGTCCGCCATGTTGAACTTTCTTAATTATGGCCCCATCTTCACGAAATTTGGTAGGCGGCTTCCCTGAGCTAACCGAAACAAATGTACGTACTTATTCCGGTGGTATGATGCCACTGTTGGCCGCCATATTGAACTTTTCAACAGTCTTTGTTACTTATGGGCCCATCTTCAAGAAATTTGGTACATGGTTTCCTAATGCTAACTGAATCCTACTTACGTACATATATACAGTACGTCCATAGCCTGCAGCTCAGTCACCGTATGAGGCGGCATTGGGTCCCCCATCCCAACGCCTCCCACGTTGTTAGCTGCCTGCCTATATAAGGCCGTCCGTCGCTCCAGTCTCTACATTCCCATCCTTGCTTCGCCACGGGATTCACGTCTCCCTGCTGATAACTACAGCCTTTTTATTTAATCCACGGCTTCTCCGCTGTTTTATTGTTCGTTTATTACGATTATAGTTATTGTGTGGGTATTTTAGACTTACTTTACATTGTTCAGGTACCCATTTCCTTTATCATTCCAACCCCCATTACCATGTCTATCGAGGTGATCACCATCGATCAAAGAACTGTCACTTACCGAGTGGTTTCCATGCCTGGAGATGGCACCTACCTTTTCCATTCTCTTTGTTACATATTGCACGACCATATCAGGCTCACTCTTGATATCCGGAGGAACATTGTGTCTTATCTATTGAATGACTGGGACAGGTTCAAGGTGTGGACTGATGACGGTACAGGAGATAATTATACTACACAGGAGCACTAGAAGAGTGAAATGCTTAAGCTCTTCACCTATGGTTCTGCATGTGAGTTGATGGCTGCCGCTGAATTGTTCGGTTGTCGCTTTCAAGTGTACCGAAATGGCCAAATATTTTACACCTTTCAACAACCGCCAATGCCTCTTAAACATCTTAGACTCACAGGTGACGATTTCAGTAGTGGACACTTTGATGTTTATGAATGTTTAAACTCTCAAAAGCTGGATGTGAAGTTATCGATGAAACTGGTTGTGTGCTTACAACGCTTGACAGATGCCGAATGTCACTTCAACACAAATCCTGCAAATACTGTCGTAATTGAAACAAACCATGAAACTCAAACCGATTATGACAGCAGCAATCCAAGCTGTGAGATTTGAGACAAGATTACTGTTCACATGGCCAACTGTACGTTACATGCTCAAGAGTAAGCTCAGCACACAGCTTGGTCATGTTACAACCGGATGGCCGAATTCACAATGTGGTATACAAAGAGATCCTTAACAAATAATTATTGGTATATTTTCCCTCAGTTTAAAAAGGTTTAATTTTCTTCTTAATAAAAATTTTAATGCAGTACTTCGCCGCTGCAAAGCGCGGGTATTTTGCTAGTTGCTTAATAAAAGCACTGAACACTTTTGCACCAACCCCTTGAGTGCACCTTCATTCTAAGTTAACATTAGATAAGGGACAAGTGCAATATAATGTATGTATGTATGTATGTATGTATGAGTGGAAAACATTGTTCTGCTGTTATAGACAATTTTGGATACTTATTTTATTCCCTTATTTTAGTTGTAACTTGAGTAATAGTGTTTTGTTTTTGTTTTTATCTTATTTTTTTCTGCACTGGAAAATTGCACCTAAAATTTCGTTGTACAATGTCTCATTGCTACAGTGACAATAAAGATTTTTATTTTGATTTTGATTTTGGCTGCATGTCTGTGTCCTCATTTGCCCGGCTCATCTCGATACACAACTAATCAACGGTTTGGGTTCAAGAGGGTATTGAATGCAGCAAGGGAGCAGGGAGCTAACCCGGATCATCACAACCCCTAAACTGATGTGTCCTAACCCACTACTTATGATGCAAATTGCTCCATAAGCTCTAGAAACTCCACCTGTAGGAATGCACTCACTTTTACTTTGGTGGTTCTACCGGTTTCATGGCATTAAAATGTGATGATGCCCACTGGCTACCTTCAGATTGTGAGGAGAGGCCAACCTTACAAAAACGAGCTCAGAGGAAATATTCACAGCCAGACGTCCAGGATATTATATCTTGGGTTAGAGCTCACAGCATGGCGTCACATGATGAGGGTCAGCCATCAGTGAAAGCTGAAAACTCACCAAGGTCGACTCCTGAAGGGAGAGAAGGAAGAAAATAGGAGCCTCAAAGCACACTGACATCCCAGTGCCCAGTATGTGTGTGTGTGTATGTGTGTGTGTGTGTGTGGTGGGCAGCTGTAAATAATTAGCAGAAATCCTCTATGAGTCCACAGTGCCACCTGTGTAGCCGGAGGGAGTCCAGAACCCGACACACAAAACGCTGCCGGCACACCTCGTCCCTACCGTGTTCCAAGGCTGCCAGCTGCTTTAGCTGGCGCAGCATTTTCTTGAGAGAGGAAACATAAAAATGAGTCAGTGACAATTATGATAATCATTAACATCAATTGGAATCCACGCTGATCTGCCTGGGCCGCAGCGCAGAAGAGGATGAAAGGAGCTCAACTGGAGCCCACGGTAACACCAATGTCCAAGTCACTGGTGCTTTTGGAATGAGAATCCTTGTGATGCCACATGGACCTGGAGGAGAGGCATGCGGTCCGAGGGGGCGGAGCTCTTCTGAACGGTCATACAGAGGGAGAGGTGTGTGTGTGTGTGTGTGTGTGAGAGAGAGAGAGATAGAGAAAGAATTCCATTGGTTGGGGTACATTGCTGCCGCCGAGTCGTGGGAAGGACCCTGGGATGGATTGGCTGACAGAGCTGAGAAAACTGGCTGCAGATGGTGTTGTGTCTGACGCATGGACCATAAAAAACATCTCCAGTAGGGGTGCCCAGAGGCAGCAGCAGGGGTGTGGGGAGCGGCGTGTGGTTGAACTCCATTGTATAATTCTCCGAATTTTTCTGAACATACAGGCAGACACACATACTCACAATGTGCCACGAATGACGACATAATGCAAATTTAGTACCGATAGGAGGTTGGACAAAGGTGCTGGCTCATTCAGAAATGTAAGGCTTTACTTTTGATGAAAATGTAATCAGTTCATTTCAGATTTATTGTCATGGGCACAAAGTACCATGAAACTCCTATTTGCTGGCTTGACCAACATGCACCACATCACCATTGACCTTAACATACGGACCAAGATCTGAGTTGGTGGACCTGGAAAACATAATGTCTTTTACTTCTAATTCTGGGTGCTACACCATGTGGCAGCCTTTTGTCTATCCATCAAATATATGGCGCCTTTCCAATCTATCCAGCTATAATGACTTTCATTCTATATATCAATATTCTATACTGCCTTTCAATCTATCCATTATATGGTGCCTCTACTATCTAGCTATACTGACCTTCATTATTTATATCTATCTATCATATAGTGCATTTGTCTATCTATCCATTATATAGTGCCTTTCCTACCTATCTATACTGACCTTTATTCTATATATTTATGTATTGTATAGTGATTTTCATCTATTCATCCATTATACAGTGTCTTTTGTCTATCTATCTATCTATCTATCTATCTATCTATCTATCTATCTATCTATCTATCTGTTATATAGTGCCTTTCACGTGTCTATCCATTTCTTATATGGGAAAAGATGCTATATAAATAAAATGCATCATCATTATTATCATTACTATTGTTGTTGTAGCTGCTGGTAAGTAAGGCAGGATCAAGTACGGGTTAAACACGTGCCAAAAGAAATCTCTCAGTCCAAAATTTGCTTTAAAAGATTTAGTGAAAATTCAAAGCCAACAGTCCACACAAGAATAAAGAAAAAGGCTATTATACACGCAGGAAAAAAAATGTCTCTTCTCTAAAAACGGAGCTTTTCTTGTCAAACCTCGGTTGTTTCTATACTTAAAGATGCTTTACGTCTCCTTCGGTACTTTCTAACATACGGCACTGCACATTCCAGAGAGCACGTTGCATTACACCAGGGGTCTCCAACACGTCGCTCGTGAGCTATCGGTAGCTCTCCACCCCTTTCCAAGTAGCTTGCCAAAGGGTTAATGAATCCTACATAAATTTGAAAACTTGATTAGTCACACTAGGGGTGGGTGATCTTTCCAAAAAATCATATCACGATCCTTTTAACACAAAATCATGATCCACAATCTGAATTGCAATCTCTCTTTTCAATGTGGCAGACACTTTAGAGAATATCCGGACTCAAACTCATCAAGATCTACAGTAAGTAGCACTTTATTTTAAATCTCAAACAAAGTTGAACTCAATTGTTCTCTCGTTTGCTAGCTAGCTAAGCGGAGTTAAGGCACACGAAGCTGGCGAGTGAGCGAGGAAGGCCCCTCCCCTCAACTCGCTGCATGTTTCTCAGATTCGCACAAATAAATCGATTACCGCAAGCGAACTCTGATACATAGCGAAATGAGAGAAGTCGCAAAATCAACCAGAATGTTCAAGCAAATTATAGAAAAAAACCTGATCTAAATCTGTTAAGTAGTTCTCTCGTGAAAAGCGGACAGAGAGACATTGGATTTTATATATTATATATTAGTAAACCTTCAAAACAATGTGCAGTTCAAGTCTCAACAGCATTTTTGGAGCTTAGTAGAGCCTGATAACTAGAAGAATCTTCACCAAGCAGCTCTGAAAATGTCTGCTTTGTTTGGGTCTCCATACCTCTGTGAGTCTGGCATGAATGTCATGAAATCAAAGTTCAGAATGCGACTGACAGACGAACACTGAAATGACTCCAAAAGAGTGAACCTGAGGGGGCTCCACTCCACCATACACCTCAGTGCCAGCCATCTGACTAGCTAAACAACACATCACACATGTGACTGGACCTGTGACTAAAGTGACATGTGACAAAATGACAAATGAAGAAGTCACATCTGTGGATTTGGAATTGCATTGTTTAGTTTTGACAGCATTCATACAAAATGCACTTGCAGGTGAACTCAATATTTTTTTGTGATGTTTTAATGCAAAATGTGACACCAACATTTTGTAAACGTTCAGGCAAAACAAGAGTATTCAGTTTGTTTGGGTTGAAAGAAGCGATGAGAAGAAACGTCAGAAAACACGAGGAGCTCTCGGCCGTTTTCATTTTGGAAAAGTAGCTCTCAGGGGGAAAAAAGGTTGGAGACCCCTGCATTACACACTATTGGGCACGTTAAGGCGCGGTTCGGAACCGTGTGCCCTCCATGCCTTATGCACGGCAAGGCAGGTCACCATCTAAGTCTAGTCTGTTGTCAGAGGGACAAGAAATAGAATATAGCAATTTAATTCAGCTTGTGGGGGTTATAAGAACCTCCCATATGTTATGAACTAATATATAGGCAAACATTTAATAGAACTTAAATAATTAGCCTGTGGCACTGTGGCGCAGTGGGTAGCGCTGCTTCTTCGTAGTTAGGAGACTCAGGTTCACTTCCCGGGTCCTCCCTGCATGGAGTTTGCTTGTTCTCCCCGTGTCTGCGTGGGTTTCCTCCCACAGTCCAAAGACATGCAGGTTAGGTGCATTGGCGATCCTAAATTGTCCCAAGTGTGTGTGCCCTGCGGTGGGCTGGCGCCCTGCCTGGGGTTTGTTCCTGCCTTGTGCCCTGTGCTGGCTGGGATTGGCTCCAGCATGACCCCCCATGACCATGTGTTAGGATATAGCGGGTTGGACAATGGATGGATGGATGGATAAAAAACTAGCAAAAGGCTCTTACAATTGTTATTATTAATATTATTATTTTGTGCCATTCATATCTATCTACTGTATCTATTTATACTAACTACTGAGTGATGAGTGAAACAGCCAAGTGTCTCCTCACATACAATTTTGTGAAACTGACACAAAAATTAGTTTCACATCCAATTTTTTTGTAATTGTGAAGCTCACTGAAAGTTTTTTTTTTTTTAATTTTTAAACTTTTCTGGGTCATGTAAAGAAGAGAACGTTGCTTTTAAATTGACAACCCCGTCTTGTTCTTCTGCCTGACTTAACCCAGCCTGCCTGCCCCACTTCTGGAGGAGGGAGGCTGGGAGGCGCACAGGACACGTTGTGATGAGCTTAGTTGATTTTTGGTACTCAGAATGATGTGTTTATAGTGATGGGTACCAAAAGTGTACTGTGAATTGGCATCCACTGGAACCTAACTTGATTTTGCCCATAGGATGAAAGCTTCAGTGTGTGCGGTTTTTTCCCTATCCGCCTGTGGATAATGAGAATTGACTGTCTACAGGTATGTGTGCTTTGCAGTTCTCTTACGCTCCTTGAATTGTGTGGGTGGATTCCCAAGATGCGGGGGCCACCATTGAAAGACCACCCCCAGTCCAGTTCTCAGCTTCCTGTTCTAGAAGTCCAGGTGGGTTCGTTCCAAATGTGCTCCGTTTGGTGGAATTGTACGTTATGTGCTCTTTGTAATTTAGGATTTTTTTTTCTTTGGTTTTCGACTTTTTTGTTGCTGGAGATTCTTTTAGATGTGTTTTAGGATTCTGCATAGCTGAATTGCTTTATTTCTACAGTTTTCGTTAATAAAAACACTTCTATATAAGATTCTGTGGACTTGTTTCTGTTCCAACCAGAGAGTTTACATGGTTCTCCCTCTGGAGAGACGTATTTCAAGGTTTTCTGGGACTCTTTTGCTATTGTTTATAAATTTAAATGCCTTGCCTCCCTTCAGTGGTCTAGTTAGTCCTGAAGCCCCCTGTTTGCCAGACACTTCCCCAGCCGTCAGGCAGACAAAAGACCCCCACACAACTATAATCTGCTCAAAACTATTTCAACTTCTTCTTCCCTGTCACCAGGTTCACTGAAATTTGCACACCTTTCTGTGTTTTTTCCCCCGATTTCAGCAGGGTTCGACCATCACGAAGTACGAAGGCTGGATTCAGACCCCCACAAGCCCCTGGTTGACTTAGGTCCTCAAGAGAGAGCTCACCCTACTTTTAAAAACGCAGTATGTGGACACCGGGTCTTTTAACGCACTCATGATTTTATTGTGCAAATACTTGGAATGTTTCACCGATCTGGCAGGGGGGTCCCCCTTCATCATCTGCAGATATTTCATCATTCAGTTGGGCAGGAGGGGAGAGTATTGATAAAAAGGCAATCACGGACACCCAGAATACCCAGATGGTAGATCTGCCCGTGACTAAGTATGAACGGCTTTGCCCTTAAAAGGTCCGCCTTCATACGAGTGGCTCCCGTGTCCCACTGGCAGCGGGTGCCCACCCTCGCCCTCTTTTTCCTTCCTCTGTGGAATCGTGACTCAGATCGATCCTAACCTCTCACCTACTCCATTAACACCCCCCCCCACCATGTCATTTTCCAGCAGATTCAACACCAACCTTCAGATTTTATTATTTTTTTTGTTTTGCGTTCCCAATAGGTGACGTCCGCCTTCTTGCATACACGCCATTCCTTGAGGGGTTTCATTTCCAATTAAGCGGAGGGTAATTATGCAGAGAGCACATGCAGGCCCTCGGCTCGGTTTCTTCAGTGTGGCTTCACACATCTGCAGTGGTAAGCAGTTTTTTTTTTCTTTTCTTTTTTGTTATGAAAAGGAAAAGAAAAAAAAAAAGGCAAAAACCAGTCAGTGGGAACGACTTCTGAAAGCTGGCTTTGTATCCTCGAGAGGCAGCCAGGACTCCTGGTGCAAAGGGCAGAGCCCAGCAGCCATGTGGAACTGACTCAGAGCCTCCACCTTAATGTTTAGCGGGCAACTGAAAAGCATCGACATGTTCAATAAGTCAGGCACGAGTTTCTAACAAAACTCAATAGCAGTACACGTCTGCCACATTAAGGGACTCGGTCACAAAGCGGATAGCCGTAAATGACAAATTCAGGGCTAGGAGCGGAGCGCTCAGCAGGACTCGCCCTCACCCAAGTCAACAGCTTCATCTCGATTGTTCCAGTTTCTCACAATGTCATTTATAATTTACCAGTAACGGCGCACTGCTGTAACGATAACGTGTGGTGAATCCACTTGACTTGAGCATTCCTAGTTCTCAGACTCTTTCTCTGTACGTTTAGCATTCGTTTGCTCAGAGGTTGATGCACTTGCTGCTTCCTGAGCAGCTCTTCTTCTCTCCACCCTAGCGGCCCACGTCTTCTCTTCTTTCATCGGCCTCTTTTCGTGTTAAAACTGATTAAGTCTGTGTTTGTGTTGCAATTACTGAGTACGTTTTCTTTCATTTTTAGTCTTAAGCTGGCACTTAAGTCTTCAATCTGCCTCAAGAATGATTTGAGATATGAAGAGATAGGGGATGTGACGGTGAAGGTGGTAGAGAATGGGAATGGTGCCCATACGCATGTGCCGCCCTGCTGGCCGCTGCCGAGAGTTGATTCTACAATAAAATAAAAGAAAAACAAAAAGAGAAATAACCTTGGAGGTCAATCATCACCGGATAGTAGACGTCACGTAGTATACAGTCATTTGAAAAAGTTTGGGAACCCCTCTTACTGCTTTGGATTTTTGTTTCTCATTAGCTGAGCTTTCAAAGTAGCAACTTCCTTTTAATATCTGACATGCCTTATGGACACAGTCGGATTTCAGCAGTGACATTAAGTTTACTGGATTAACAGAAAATATGCAATATGTATCATAATAAAATTAGACAGGCGCATAAATTTGGGCACCCAACAAAGATATGACATCAATACTTAGTTGAGCCTCCTTTTGCTCCTTTGGTCCTCTAGACGCTGTCCTCCTATAGCCTCTGATGAGTGTCTGGATTCTGGATGGAGGTATTTCTGACCATTCTTCATACAAAATCTCTCCAGTTCAGTTCAATTTGATGGACAGCCTGCTTCAAATCATCCCATAGATTTTCGATGATATTCAAGTCAGGCGACTGTGACGGCCATTCCAGAACATTGTACTTCTCCCTCTGCATGAATGCCTTTGTAGATTTCCAACAGTGTTTTGGGACATTGTCTTGTTGGAATATCCAACCCCTGCTTAAGTAACTTCAACTTTGTGACTGATGCTTGAATATTATCTCGAAGAATTTGTTGATATTGGGTTGACTTCATCTGACCCTCGACTTTAACAAGGGCCCCAGTCCCTGAACTGGCCACACAGCCCCACAGCATGATGGCACCTCCACCAAATTTGACAGGAGGTAGCAGGTGTTATTCTTGGAATGTGGTGTTCTTCTTACACCATGCAAAGTGCTTTTTGTTAGGACCAAATAACTCCATTTTTGTCTCATCAGTCCAAAGCACTTTGTTCTAAAATGAATCTGGTTTGTCTAAATGAGCATTTGATACAACAAGCGACTCTGTTTGTGGTGTGAGTGCAGAAAGGGCTTCTTTCTCATCACCCTGCCATACAGATGTTCTTTGTGCAAATTGTGCTGAATCGTAGAATGATGTACAGATACACCATCTGCAGCAAGATGTTCTTGCAGGTCTTTGGAGGTGATCTGTGTGTTGTCTGTCACCATTCTCACAATCCTGCCTCTTCATATGCCGCTCCTGTATTTTTCTTGGCCTGCCAGACCTGCTGGGTTGGTTTAACAGCAACTGTGCCTGTGGCCTTCCATTTCCTGATTCCAATCCTTACAGTTGAACCTGACAGTTTAAACCTCTGAGATGGCTTTTTGTAGCCTTCCCCTAAACCAGGAGACTCAACAATCTTTGTTTTCAGATCTTTTGAGAGTTGCTGTGAGGATCCCATGCTGTCTGTCACTCTTCAGAGGAGAGTCAAAGGGAAGGAAGCACAACTTGCAATTGACCGCCTTAAATACCTTTTACCACTCATGATGGACACTCCTGTCTATGAAGTTCAAGGCTTAACAAGCTCATCCAACCAAGTCATCAGGATTGAGCAGTGACGGGCATTCAAATCAGCACAATGACAAGGGGACCCACATTTGTGCACAGCCAGCTTTTCACATTTGATTTAATTTCACACAACTAAATACTGCGTCACTAAAAATCTTTCTTCATAAAACACCCCAGTAGGAAATGAAAGACATGCCACTGTTATCTTTGTTGTTGAAAGGAGAGTCAATTATTATGCAGGCTGAGAGGGGGTCCCAAACTTTTTCATATGACTGTATGTGTACCAAATTTCAGGTCAATGGGTCAAACGGTTTGTGAGCTACAGGTGATTTAAAATCCTGGACAGACAAACGGACAGCCATGGTAGCATATTATATAAGAAGATAACGTCCCCAATGACAGAGTTTTCGCACGTTCATGCACACTATGCAGGATGAGACGTCAAGGCACGAGTCACCAATCGCCATGCTGAATAGTCTACAACAGCTTCTTTAACTATTTTTTTTTCTCGTGACGCAGTCTTGCCCAACTTAGACCCAGTCCGTGACGACTGTCAGATCGGTGGGGGGGAGGTGGGTTCCCCTTGGAGTCGCCGACTACGGTCATAATGGTGGAGAAGGTTTGTCTGTCTTGAAGAAATCACTGCCGACAGTCTTAGGGGTTTAGGTTCCCATTGGACAATCATGGTGGAGCCCCACCGAGCTTTGGTTTGTACCTAACCCTATTACGCCACTTGGGCTATTTATATTGGCAAATCTGCAATTTTGAAGCAGTCATTGGGCTATAAAGTTTTTAAGAACCTGGCAGCCCTGTGCACGTGGCCCATTGCCATCAAAGACAACAGTGAGTCACGGCCCTGTGTGACCCAACGGTGGCAATCCAGGAACCCTTTTTGGGTTGACCCATAGTTTAAGAAGCTGAGGCCTAGAAAAAGCAGTTTGTCAGCAGTTACTGTAAATGATCAGTTAAACAAACACTCTAATTTATTTATTCTAAAACCTGACGGAAACTTGTCAAGAGCAGAGTACAGAAACTGCACTGGAGAAAGCAGTTAATGGCTTGCAGGTTAATGCGGACACAAGTCACGTATGTATCTCTCCTCGTTCTAACAGACACAACAGACCACAGTGTTCTTATAAATCTGACGTAGCCAATGGGTGGGCCTCTCAGACAACGACATGATGAAGGAACATCACCTGGCCAGGATGCAAGTTTGAAGGAAGAACAGGGGGAGCCGATCTGTTCAAACTACATGCTCCCCTGAACTGATAGGTGGCAGCAGCCCTGGAGTCAGGGACACCAGTGGACTCCTGCAGTGCAGGCTGGGAGTTGTAGTGCTGTAGAGCAGCCCTGTTGGGGTCCCAGGCTGCCATCAGGGGGTGCTACTAGGAGCCGTGCTCCTTGGATTTTGGGACTTCTGATTGACCCAGAAGTACTTCCATCGGGCCATACCCTGCCACTGGAAATGCTTTCAGGTCCAAGATAAAAGGAACCCCCCAGCCACATCCAGGTGAACCGGAGTCGGAATGAAGGAGGACAAAGCTCACTTGGAGGAGAGGAAAAAGAGCAATAAAAGAAGAATTGTGTGCATTGGAAGAGCCCTTGTTGAAGGTAATGTTGTTAATAAATCACTTATGTGAACCCGGGACTTGTGTTTGTGTGGCGCTGCAACTCCCCCTTACTTGTCACAACACTTTTTATGAATATTCACAATCTAATCCCCATATAAGTTTGCCCATTCATGAGTGACCTCTTTGCTACAATTCTTAGAGGAACGGGGCGGGGGTGTCTGTGGATAGGAGTCAAATAATGAAACTTGAGGGAATGTGAACTTGAGGTACAGCTGTCTGAAGTGGAGAATCACAAACAAACATTCTGGTCTCTCGGCAGGAGTCACCAATAAAATAAAATGAATAAAAACAAGAGAGGGAGCAGCCGAGTGCCCTCATGCAGTGCCCAGACAGCCGCCACCAGTGCCTGGCCTAAATTGGCACAGGCTTTATGTGCAGAACTGCAAGATATCTCTCTCTCTAGATCTTGAGTACAAAAATTGTACTCAAGTAAGAGTAGCGTTACTTCAAAATAATATTACTCAAGTAGAAGTAAGAAGTAGTCGTCCAAAAAATTACTCAAGTAAGAGTAAAAAAAAGTATTTGGTGAAAAGACGACTCAAGTACTGAGTAACTGTTTGAGCATAATAAATGATTTATTTTTTAGAAATGTTGTAATAAGACAGACAAAAATATAAAATAATGTGCAAATTCTGCTATTTCCAAATAATAAAATAAAAAATGAGTAAAAATAAATAACATCTTTACAAAATAAAGATGCACAAATAACACAAAGTTTTAAATCTCAGTTTTTCCCACCAAAGCTTTTGAAGCCGACACCTACAGTAGGTGACGTGTGTGTCTGAACAGTGCAAAGTACTTAGAGTGACGAGATCTCCAGACTGTACACTGACAGTATAATACTGCATATTCACTCGCCCTCCAAATAGCACAGCTGATAGAAAATAACATTAGAACAGCGGTTCTCAAACTGTGGGGGGCGCTGAAGCTGTAAAAGGGGGGTGTCGAATAAATGAACAAGTCACCAAATTAATTTTTTACGTTTTTATTTCAAATTAAAATTTGTAAGCATATGATCACAACAAATGCATTATAACTAAAATTAAAATAAAACATTTCTAAGGCGGGGCGGCACGGTGGCGCAGTGGGTAGCGCTGCTGCCTCACAGTTAGGAGACCCAGGTTCAATTCGCGGGTCTTCCCTGCGTGGAGTTTGCATGTTCTCCCCTCCGGTTACTCCGGTTTCCTCCCACAGTCCAAAGACATGCAGGTTAGGTGCATTGGTGATTCTAAATTGTCCCTTGTGTGTGCTTGGTGTGTATGTGAGTGTGTGTGCGCCCTGCGGTGGGTTGGCACCCTGCCTGGGGTTTGTTTCCTGCCTTGTGCCCTGTGTTGGCTGGGATTGGCTTCGGCAGACCCTCATGACCCTGTAGTTAGGACATAGCGGGTTGGATAATGGATGGATGGATGGATTTCTAAGGCGTAGATCTAATGACTAATATGTGCCTGCTTTGAAGTACACAGCCTGTCCAGGTTTGGTTTGATATTCGAGATATCGAGACACTCGGAGCTCCTTTTCTTTTTGAAGTTTGTTTCTATGACGAGCGGCGCTGCTGCTGCTGCTTTTATAGTCGCGTATTTTCAATCCAGAATGTTCAAGACGTATCGGTATCGGGTACTGTTTCCTGAAGAGGTATTAGCTCTCTTGGAAATGTGTTCTTTTGAAATTGTGGCATATTAAATAATTAAACAATATTGTAATATACCAGAAAAGGCGATATCCCTCCCATCGTGATTACGGCGGTACAAGAATCACATGAGAAAAAATATCTTTTAGCTTATATTTACTGACGGTTAACACGGTTACAGACGGGAGGCATATGACAGACTTTATCCAGGTGGGAATCTGGATCAACACAGGCTGCCATTTTCTCGTCCCCACGCTGGGAGGTTTTTCGAACTTTGTCGACACCGCCTCCCAGGGTCTGGCTGCTGTCCAAGCCTTTTATACTGTTCTTCTTCAATTTGCTGGTCTTCTCTGTCTCCAAACAAGGGCTGAATTCCTCCTCCACAAAATACAGAAATATCATAGTGCTTACATGCCGTTCTCATTCTCCCAATAAGGAAAGAAGATTTGTGCTGACAGAGGACAGGAATACCCTAACCTGTGTTTAAGCTGACTATACAAGCCTCCAGTTGTCTTTGGCTATCTAATCCAATGCTTGGCTAGCAATTCTAACTGCTGAGCCCCTGTGTGCCACAGTTAACATGCACATGTGAATAAAACTCATATCAGTATTGTCCAGATATAGTCACATAAAGAAAAATGTAGTATTACAGGTACCAGTAGATCAGGTGATAATGTGGCGTGACTGCACCACACTGGCAGCGTAGCCAATACTGACAAATTGAGTTCAATAATTTACTGCGTGTTGGGTTATTTTCATGATACAACTAATAGCGGTATAATATTTGTCGGATGAAAATACGTTTGTCTCGCGCAGATTGACTTCATCAGTGTTCTCATTTACGAGATTTTTAAAAATTAAAGCATATTTAATCGTTTCTTTACATAAAAAATAATTAAATAAGAATAAATAATTTATTCTTTGATTTTGGGCTTAGAATTACTACCAAAAACCACACAAGGCATTTTAATAGTTATTAAAGCACTTTAAAAAAAATAAATTGCAAATATTTCATCGAAGTTAGCCGAACACACGCAAATCTTATTGAAGTAAAAATGATAGGATAGCACAACACCGCACGAGTATCACACCTTTATTAGTTGTATCCTGAGTTATTCTCATCTATTTTATATTATGCAGGGGGCGCAGAACTATAACAGGTAGAAAAGGGGGAGTGCAAAATACGAAAGTTTGAGAACCGCTGCATCAGAACAAGGCAGCTTGTGCACGTCCAAAAAGTCTCACTTTACCTTGACTGTCTGTGTCTGTGCCTGTTTGGTTAAAAGATGTTTGTTCTTCACTCAGTGAAGTGATGGTTAAGCTTCAGCAGCAGTTGGCTCTCATTTTTCATGTATTCTTTCTTTCCCTGTCCGCTGTCTGTGAGGAATTTGTGCCGCTATGCCACCACGGTTTGTGTGTGGTCATGTGACTGCATGGCTATGTCTGATTGGTGAAACGGAGACTTGTGATTATTGTCGCTACGGCTGATTGGTGAAACGGAGTCATGTGATTATTGTCGCCACGTCTGATTGGTGAAACGGTCATGCTGTAGATCCACTAGCGGCTTCTCTCTGGCAGAAATGTAGCATATCTAATGGAAAAAAAGTAACAATTCAAGTGTTGCCCAATGTAGTGGAGTAAGAGCAGCGTTTCTTCTTCACAAATGTACTCAAGTAAAAGTAAAAAGTATGGTGCAGTAAAACTAGTCTTAGAAGTACAATTTTTTAAAAAAGTTACTCAAGTAAATGTAACTCTTTACTACCCACTGCTTATGGCCCGGTGCCTTATCATGTTGGTCACCAAACTGTCCTATGATGGGTGGCAGAAGTTGCTCTCGGAGGATGTTTTTGGTCCCATTCTTTATTCATGGCTTGGATCGGGCGGCACCACCAGGGCAGAGCTTGCTCAGGAATGGCAGCAGGCAGGTGCGAGTGAGGAGAAGACTTTTGGAGGATGGCCTGGTGGGTGTCAAGAAGGGCAGCAAAGAAACCAAGAAAAACATTAGGGACAGACTGGCATTCTGGGATTGGATTGCTGAGGACTACTGGGTAAAGTCATTTTCTCTGATGAATCCCCTTTCCGATTGTTTGGGGCATCCGGAATAAAGAAAAGAAAAGGTGAACGTGCTACCATCAGTCCTGTGTCAGGCCAACAGTAAAGCATCCTGAGACCATTCATGTCAGCCAAGGGGGTGCAGGGCTCACTCACAATTTGGCCTAAGAACACCGCCATGAATAAAGATTGGGATCAAGACATCAACCGAGAGCAACTTCTACCAACCATCCAAGGACAGCTTGGTGATCAACATGATGGAGCGCCGGGCCATAAAGCAAAAGTGAGAACTAAGTGGGAGCAAATCATTAAAATTTGGGGCCCATGGCCAGGAAACTCCCCAGACCTTTAATCCCATTGAGAACTTGTGGTGGGCAAACAAAAACCCCCAAATTCTGACAATCTCCAAGCATTGATTTTGCAAGAATGGGCGGCTGCCATCATTCAGGATTTGGCCCAGAAGTTGATTGGCAGACAGCCTGCCAGGGTGAATTGCAGAGGAATTGATAAAGAAAGAAGGGCCAACACTTCAAATATGGACTCTGTGCCACATAACCTTCATGTCATTGTCAATCAAAGCCTTTGAAACTTCTGAACGGCTTGTCATTCTACTTCAGTCTACCAGAGAAACATCTGACAAAAAGACCTAAAAACACTGAAGCTTCAGACTTTGTGCAAACCAACACTCGGGTCATTCTCTAAAGTTTTGGCCACGTCTGTACTTGGGTAGCATCTTAAGTACATCATTCCATACAGAGGGCATAATGCGGCTCAGGGAGATTCCTGACCAGTCCGCCAGTTCATGCTGAAAAGTGCCCATCGCCAAATACCCTACGAGTGTTCAGACCTGTGAGGGATCATGGGATCTCTGCATGATGCTCGTCAGTCATGTCAGCTCCACTTCAGCACACAACTCCAAGAGGTCGGCTCCAGGAAGTCTAAATCGGCTTATAAGTCCGTCAGTCATCGTCATGAGCCAAAAATAAACTCTTTAGCCTGTCAAAATGGCGATACCCTCCAAAAGAGCCAACGCCGCCATTGCCAGTTATGTTGTAGAACACACAGCACAGCCTTTTGAGAGGCACAACAGACACAGTAAAAGAGGCAGACGTTCGGCGGGACTTCCAACACTGCATGTCAGTTAGCGGTGACAAATTTAGGTCAAGGACATCGAAATGAGCCTGGCGCATCACTGAAACGAAAGATGAAATGAGATTATCTGTTCACTTCATTGTCACTAAATGTCAACACCAAAAAGAGTCCGTGTAGGACTTACGGTGGCTCAGATGTCGCCGTAACTTTAAGCCAAGTTTGTGTTTTATAAATCCCGACTTTTGTGTAAGAAATGGTTTATGCAAATTTCTTTCACAAAATAAGGAAACCCCACTTCCTTACATTTCCGAGCGTGAAAGATTTACAGACGTGGACTAACGCATCGGTCCCCTCACACCTCACTGACAAAGTGCCGTACGCCTCCTGAAAAATGAGGACATGAAAAGCGACTGTCCATTATGTACCTGCATGCCTCTGAGATGTCATCGAGTAAAGCACGGCAAGCGAGACAAGAGATCAAGTACCGCCGATTCTACAAAGAACCTTCTTAAATGACCTGCGCACATTTGTTGGGAACCTAGGAGAAGATCCTAAATCACTGGATTTGTGGGATTTTTCCAAACTTGCCATTTTCTTGAATTCGTATCACACACACACACGTGTCTCCAGTCGTGCCATCGGGCATTCGGCCAATTTAAATGGAGACAAGTTGTCACTCTGCTGTTTGGTGTCATCGTGTGTCCCACGCTGGACATGGACAAGAGAAGGCAAAGGAGAGGAGATCTGGCTTAGGAGATCAGAAAGGAAATGATAGACAAGCATGTGACATGCAAAGGCCAGAAGACCACCACCTCCAAGAGGCTTGATGTTCCTGTGACGACAGCTGCAAATATTATGAAGACATTGAAGGTCCATCGGACTGTAGCCAAACTCCTTGAACCAAACCCTAGAATTCACAGACGGACAGTGAAAATGGCAGACAAAAAGCCAAGGACAATTTCCAAAGAGATACAAGCTGAACTTTTTGAGTGACAGTGGGCTCAATGGAAGATTCCCACAACTCTTTGCATAAAGAAGTGCTTTTTGTCTTCAGTCCTAAATGTTCTTCCACTTAATTTCCACGCATGTCTATTTTTATGCCTTATCAATGGAGTAGATGTATGTCATCTAAGGGGTCATACGACGGGGTGCTTTTGGGGTGGAGGGTCACCTTACAGTTTAAGGAGATACGGGATAGTGATCGACCCGCTTTCAGCATAAAGTCCCCGATTCATTGCAGTTGTTTGCTTTCCTGGTTATAAAGTCACCAGGATGACCTGATGTGTTCCCCAAACTGTCGGGGTGCGTCGTGGATCTATAGTGCTATATACAATTTACACCATTTATGCACACAACAACCCTAAACATGGCCACCAGGGGGCGTATCAGAGCCCCAAACCCCAGGCACAACTGAAATAACGCAGTTTTGTGTTCAAATAAAATCATTTTGTTTGCCGAGTACTGTTAGTTAATCCCCATCGAGCAGAGCATCATCAAAGAAACCAAACAGCGTGTCTTTGATGATGTGCGCTACCTGGCTGTGCGGGCTGAATTCCAGCACAATGAGCAGGGGGCCAGCCATAGCCATATTCTTTAGAGTGTTCCCTAGTTGTCCTAATGATGCCTTTTGCGTCCCCGTTTGCTGTTTCTCCTGGCTGACTCTTTGCCGATATTATCAAGGAACCTCAGTTCTGTTTGTGCCAGTGGTTCTTTGGTCTGGGTGTTCAGCCAAAACAGACAGCCAGGAATCCTGCCGACTACACCAGATGTAGAAACTAGGGGGCATGTCTGAGACCCAAACCTCAGACACGCCTGATCCACCACATTCACGGGTTTAAATATAGACTACTCTTGTTACTCTCAAAAGTACCTCAGTCCAGGATGGCACAATACAATTAACAATTGTCCCTATTCTGTCCTTCCACACTTCCCAGACAAACCTTGTCCACTTCCTCCACACTTCTCCTCCTTGGGTGAGGCAAACCAGGACTACTTCCAGTGCTACAGCATTGCACCACAGAGACACTTGTGGATCAGCCATTAAGTAAGGAAGATGCAACCGGGCAGTGCCCACTGGTGGCCTCTAGGGCACCCAATGGGGCTGCTCTCCCAGACAACAGCTCCCATGAACCCCTGAGAGAGTCCAAAATGGGGGGAAAAAATCAGTAGAGCACCACCACTAAGTCCATTGTTCTTCCATTATCCCTGTCTTACACCTGAGGCAGGAAGCAGCACTCATCCTGGCTGGGATGCCCATCCATCTTGCTGCTCTCTTCAGCAAGGTGTCCTTCTGGCCTGGCAAAGTATGACCTTCCATCCCAGCAGGTGGCTCAGTCCATCTATATGCATTACAGAAGAATCAAACCAAACCAATCCAGCCTTCAAAGCCACTCCCGTAATAAGGTACTTTATTACTTGTGGACTTTAGATAACACCTCATGCACTTGCTGTGTCATGTCACAATGCTATCTACAGCCACTTTTATGCTGCTTTCACCTACGATAACTCAATCCACTTTAATAAAAGGACAAGGGTCTGTGCATCTGTTGTATCATAAACATTTGTGGTAATAAAATGCATTGCATTTGTCATTCCAACAGATGGCGCATCAGAAATACTAACAATGCCTTTATGAGTTCCATACCAAATGGCCTATAACAGAGAGACATGCATTACATTTGTC
>JANRMT010062789.1:5181598-5194040 GCA_026402145.1 Polypterus bichir lapradei | reverse complement strand
TAAAATGTATTATATTTATCATTCCAACAGATGCCGCATCAGAAATATTAACAATGCCTTTATGAATTCCATACCAAATTGCATATAACAGACGTACAATATGCATTACATTTGTCCTTCCAACAGATGGTGCATCACAAACATTTGTGGTAAAGCATTTTATTATTCTGGTTGCATTATAAAACACAGCCATTCGGATCACATTTCATTTATGATATGCAAATAGCCCTACACTTGCACGCATTTTGTCTGCTTTGGAATTTTGTTTATTAACAATAAAACTGGGCAGACCATGGCACATGTATTGTTTTTGATGTCTTTATGTTATTTGGTAGTGACTTGCTACGTAATATTTCTGTCTCTTCCATGGGAAACCGAAAATGTACCGACACATGTTTGGCATATCAATTTATTGTTCTCGGAATCTGAAAGATCTTTCCTCTGAAATCTCAAATCTCTCTCAAGTTCTTTGTTAAATGAGCCCAATCACAAAGTCATATTGACTGACTAAGCAGGAGGCGTTGATGTTGAACTTGCGCAGATCAAAGGTTGTAAACTTCATGTCCATCTTGAATAGAACTGATTTGATTGGTCATTTGAATAACACAATGAGAATCTGAGGAAGGATTATAGAGAGAGTAGACATGTGGAGGAGACCACCATAGGGGAGGAGCAGTTTGGGTTTATGCCACTGAGAGGAACAACTGATGCACTCCTTCCATTGAGAAAGATGATTATCAAGAAAAACAGAAAGGATTGCATAGGATAGTCATCGGTTTGGAGAAGGTTTATGACAGGGGGTCACATCAAGAGAAGCCATCAGAGAGAAACCCTAACCCTAACTCAGAGGAGTATGTGAGTTTGGTGCAGGATATATGTGAGGGAGTGAGGACTTGGCTTAGAAGCTACAGACAAGACCCCAGCTAGAGGAGGTCTGCACCAGGGATCTTCTTGAAGTCTTCACCACCTTGATCTGGTTATGGAGGCATTGACTCATGGGGTAAAAGGCCAATTCCCCTGGTGATGATGACATTGTATTGTGTAGCACCAGAAAACAGGAAGCAGAGAAGTTAGAAGAATAGAAAAGGGCTCTGGAAGATGTAGGACTGAAGATAAATAGGAAGAAGAAGATAACAGAATATCTGAGGTTTAATGAAGATCAGGATTCAAAAGTTAACCTGCAGGGAGAAGAGACACTGAAAAGTATCTAGGATCAGTGGTAGCCCAAGATGGAGAATTAGATGGAGAGATAGACCACAGAGTGCAGTGTGGATGGAGCAATAGGAAGAAGATATTATGAATGTTGGGTGATTGAAGAATTAACATGAAGGTGAAAGGTCAGAGCCAAGATGTGGGCAGTAAAGGGAGAGCAGGAGAAGACGTTGGCTGTGGCTAAATAAAAATGTTGAGATAGATGTTTTGAATTACAATAAAAGGCCTGAATGAGAAATGAGACGATCAGAGGGGCAGCAAAAGTCCAAGAGTCACATCCAGGAAAGAACAGGCTGAAGTGCAATGGACATGTGATGGGGGGACAACGTGGGTCAAAGAGTGCAATGGGAGAGAAAGCAGCCATCATGGCTGGTTCTACCACCGCCTTAAAAGCCTTCACCCTAATCTTTCAATCTTACAATTCTCCAATTGTATCATCCACACTGCACTCTATGGGTTATCTCTGTAAAAATTCTCCATCTTGGGCTACACCACTGATCTTAGATATGTAAACTTCTCCACTCTTTTCAATGGCTTTCCCTGAATCTGAATCCTGGTCATCATTCATCCTCACATATATGTCTTCATTCTTCCAGCTTCCTATCCACTTTCTAGTTTCTGGTGCCACACAACACAATGTCGCCATGGGGACTGGTCTTTAATCCCTAGAGTCAACACATCCATAACCAGACCAAAGAGAAATGGACTTCAGGAAGTCCCTTGGGGAAGAACTGGGGTCTTGTCTGTTACTTTGAACCTGAGTCCTCACTCCCTCATACATATCATGGGCAGTCCTCGCATACTTCTCTGGTCCTCCTTTCCTCTGGACATTTGATCTGGCTCTCTATCATAAGCCATCTCCAAAACAAAGACCACCATATTTAAACCTTTGTTTTGTCCTGATGCTTCTCCATGAGCTGCCTCAATGCAAAGAGTTGGCCTCCAAACACGTTCTTCTTTTTATTCCTCCTCTTCACCTTTTTTTCTCATGATGTGCTTGATCGGCCTTTTCCTAACAGCTCAGCCCTGCATTCCCTAACAAGTGAGACCCTTTTCCTTCAGATCTTCCTTTACTTTATCCATCCACCTCCCCTTTGGCCTCTGTCGCTTTCTCTTCCCCTGGACTTCCATTCCCATCACTCCTCTGCCCACGTACTCCTTGTCTGTCCTCATCACGTGTCCATGGCTCCGAATGAATGGCCAGTTTTTAATAAATAATCTGTTTGGCCGTGTCAGTCTCCGTGGGCGAGCGTGTGCAGCTGCGGGGAGTCGATGAGGTAACTGGGGAGAGACACCCCTGCACGTGAAGGTTCTATCGTTCTCAATTTCTCCATCGGCTTCCTGCGGTGTGTGATTGAGGTTCTGTGTCCATAGAGGCATCTAAGGTTGCACCGTCACACCACACCACTTCAACCTACATTCCTGCAGTTGCTGCATGCGTATCTCTTCCACTTTTGGCGTCTCATTTCTTATTCTGCCCTTCCCCAGTAACTCCACACATCCATCTCAACATTCTCATGTCTGCCACACCCAACTTCTTACTCTCCATGTCTCCCCTACATACAACATGGCTGGTCTTAAAAACCTCACCTTTGACCTTCTCCTTAATCCGTTCACCACAACACACTCCTGACACCATCTTCCAATTGTCCCATCCACACTGCAGTCTCTGGGTTACCTCTGCCTCTAATTCTCCCTCTTGGGCTACCACTAATCTTCGATGTCTCAACTTCTCTGCTCTTTTCAGTGGCTTTTCACCCTGCAGGCCACCTTCTGAATCCTGATCTTCATTAAACCTCAGATATTCTGTCTTCTTCTTTCCATTTATCTCAAACCCTCTATCTTCTGAAGCTCTTCTCCATTCTTCCAACTTCCTCTCCACTACTTTCTTTTGGATGCTACACAACCCAACTGAACAATGTTCAGGGCTGGCATGGCCTGAGTGATGGGCAGGGTCATGGGGTCAAATGGCTGTGGGGCATCAGCTGGCGAAGAAAGATTCACTGATCTCGACTTTGCTGAAGATGCTGTGATCTTCGCTGAGTAAATGGAGGCTCTGATCGGGGGTCTCGAGAGACTGAGTGAGGAGTCTGAGTGTCTGGGCTTATGAGGGTCCTGAATAAAAACCAAGAGCCAGGCCTTTACTGTAATGACCTCTTGGGCACAAACATCAGCAGTGTGCCTGTCTGCGGAGAAAGGGTCGACCTTGTCGAGAGGTTTACTGACCTCGGCAGTGACATTCATGTCTTTCTATGAAGTCAGTAGATGGATTGGGAGAGCATGGTGGGTCATGAGGTCGCTGGAAAGGGTTGTGTGGCGCTGCTGATATCTCTGCAAAAGGAAGAAGGTCCAGGTCTTTAGAGTCCTGGTGTTCAGGTCAGGTTGGGGAGCCTGCACTGGTACAGCATGTTGCCACACCCACCACATGACAAAACAGCTCGGGATCCTAGTTGGCAAGCCCCCAGGCAGACATGCAGCCCAGTCCCACCCTCCAGAAATGACCCTCAATCTGCCAAAACCAGGTGTTACGTGAGAGTCCCCTTGGCCTGGTCCAGCCATTCTGATCCTCAATAATGAGAGTCCTGTGAGTCGGATCACCCTCGGGTAATCACACCACATGGCTGTAGTGCCGTAACTGATGCTCCCCCACAGTGCAGGTCATGTGCCTCATTCGGGACTCCATGAGCAACACAAAGTCAAACCAGCGGGACCTGAGGATTCTCCGAAGAGACACAATACTGAAGGAGTCCAGTCTTCGTCTCAGGTCACTGGGGAGCGTCCATTTCTCACAAACAGGGAGCACCAGGACTCTAAAGACTTGGACCTTGGTCCTTTTGCGCCACACACCCCTTTCCAGTGATCTCATGACCCCTCCATGCTCTCCCAATCCGTCTACTAACTTCATAGGAAGAGTCACCAGAGTCATGAATGTCACTGCCCAGGTATGTAAACCTCACAACAAGCTTCTTGTCTTACAGTAAGGTTGTGAGACATGGATGCTATAGAGTGGCCTGAGATGAAGACTGGTCTCCTGTGTCTCTTCAGAGAGTCCTTGGGTACCATTGGTTTGACTTTGTGTTGCTCACGGAGTCCCGAATGAGGCACATGACCTGCATTGAGAGGGAGCGTCAGTTACGGCACTACGGCCATGTGGCGCGATTACCCGAGGGTGATCCGGACCCTCATTGTTGAGGACCCGAGTGGCTGGACCAGGCCAAGGGGGCGCCCACGTAATACCCGGCTGTTGCAGATAGATTGTCATTTCCAGAGGAGTGGGACTGGACCGCGTGTCTGCCTGGTGGGTTGCCAACCGGGATTCTGAGCTGTTTCATCATGTGGTGGGCGCTGCAACTCGCTGTACCAGTGCAGGCTCCCCCAATCTGACCTGACCCGACAACACAGTGTCATCAGCACCAGGGGGTTTGGTCTTTTACCTCTCAAATCTGAATTCTGATCATCATTCAATTTGTTACTCACCCTTACCTATTCTGTGTGCCACTTGGTGCCACGGCCCACCTGTCAAGTTGTTTTGCCTGCCTAAGGTAAAGTCATCTCTGATGGAGGAGCACTGGAATCATCGGGTATAGGGGTCCTGTCTTTGGATTGGCTGACTCATCTGTGGAATAGCTAATAGGGGGAGGCAACTTGATGCCCGAGGTCTCCCGGACTTTGAACAAATCTGAATCGTATTATGGGATGTCATCTGCTGTTGAATTCTGCTCTGTAATTGTAATATTTTTTATTGTACGGAGGATTACTTGTGTCCTGTTCTGTGTATTGTGCTTTTTTTAGCCCCTTTTTTTTGCATGCCCCACTGCATGCCCAACCAACCTGGAAAGGGGTCTCTTTTTGAACTGCCTTTCCTGAGGTTTCTTCCATTTTTTCCCTACAAGGATTTTCTTGTCTTCTTAGAGAGTCAAGGCGGGGGGGCGGTCAAGAGGCAGGGTCTGTTAAAGCCCATTGCTGCACTCCCTGAGTGGCTCTGAGCTATACACAAATAAATTGTATTGTATTGTATTCAACCTCACATATTCTGTCATCTTCCTATTTGTCTCCATTCCTTTAAGTTCTTCATTTTTCCAACTTCCTATCCACTTTGTACTTTCTCGGATGGCACACAACAGAATGTCGCCCTTTAGGGGTGGAAACTGGTCAGCACATCCATAACCAGACCAAAGAGGTGAGCACTTCAAGAAGATCCCTGGTGCAGACCTCCTCTGACTGGGGGTCTTGTCTGTTACTTCTAACCCGAGTCCTCAGTCCCTCCCGACATTCCTCACACACTTCTCTGGGTTAGGGTGTCCCATCTCATGAGCCTCCAGACCTCTCGATGTCCATCATTAACATATGAAAACCTTTCTTGGTTGTTCTCCGCTCATCAGGGCGCTATATAACCGGACACCTTAACTAGCCCTTCTTCACACTGCATGCACACCAGGGTGGGAAGAGGAGGCAGATATGCAGATGTTTGTGATGTTTAGTTGTCTTTTTACTTTATAATTCTTTATTTTATTTTCCCCCTCACTCCCTGCAGGAAATAAACAACGGAGAGTATTAAGGCGACACACAGACACACACTGAGACGCATTAAACTACATTTCAAAATAGCTAAAAAGAGGATGAAAAAAGAAAGAAAGAAAGAAAGAAAAAAAAAGAAAATCCAAAATGTTTTCCAGATTGCGCTGCCAAGGCCTGCAGGCCACATTCGGTTTTTTTTTTTTCTTCCCCCTTCGTCTTGGAAAGAATCGGCTTTTGTTTTTACTCCGTGTGCCATGTGAATACATAGTAAGTGCAAATTGTGTGTAATTTTCTCAATTTGGATCATTTATGGCACATTCTGCGCTGCCGCCGGCGCTGCCAAGTGATTTCATTGCACACAACTGGTTTAAATAAAAAGAGCTTTTTTATTTATTTATTTCGTTTTTTTCTTTTTTTTCTTTTTTTTTTTTTTTACAAAAAAACCCTCAGCTGCAGTCGATAAAAAAGGCAAACTGGGGGAACGGGGTGAAGTGAGGTGAAATGTGTTTTGTCTGCGGCGCTGATGACATTCCTCACGCATCGGGTCTGCGCACGTCCAGGTGACACTTTATCAGCTCGCTTCTCGCTAATGGAGGACGCAGCGCGTGAGGAGGAAACGTCGAGATGGGGCGAAGACGAATGTCGAGAGGAAATTCTTACAGCCATGTGGGAGCCGTGAGGTCAGCGTTAACACATTATGGTCTGACGCGGCGCCTAAAATAGCCTCATGAATTATTACAGAAAATGGCTTTACAATAGCAAGAGTGCGGGATTCTTGTCTCGCGTCTGGTTAGTGGCGGCTCCTGAAAATGAAACGTCCAGCGCAAAAGTGGCACAAGAAAGCAGCACCCCAACACCTGACTATATAAGGGGACTCATCGAAGAGGGGGCTTTACCCCATTGGAGATCTGAGAGGGATAAAGTAGGTATAAAGATCAGAAGGGGGGAGGTGTCCCTGATTGTTGAAAAATGGGCTAATAAAGCCGAGGAGGGGATTGAAAAATAGCCCAAAGTTATTAAGAAAGAAGCCCAAAGAGCCTCAACCTGGAGACATCAATCAAAAACAAAAAAAACAAAAAAAAAAAAAAAAAACTCGCCCAGTTGGGTGGGAAAACCGCAGACCTAACAACACTGCAGACCCCCACCCCGTGACCCCAAGTTTCATTTGTCTCATTTCTTAACAGGCGCAACTTGTAACCCCACCACGTGGTGAAGTTGATTTTTCGTTATCTGTGCTGTGGTTTTGTTTTGTTGTTCCGGTTTTAGAAAGTGGGAAAGCGTTGAATGGCCGCCCTTATTCTGACTGTCAATACTGATGCTCTGTGTAAGAGAGGACAGAGCCGACTATACTTCCTTAGAAGGCTGGCGTCCTTCAACATCTGCAATAAGATGCTGCAGATGTTCTATCATAGAGTTGTGGCGAGCGCCCTCTTCTACGCGGTGGTGTGCTGGGGAGGCAGCATAAAGAAGAGGGGCGCCTCACACCTGGACAAACTGGTGAGGAAGGCAGGCTCTATTGTAGGCACGGAGCTGGACAGTTTGACATCCGTGGCAGAGCGATGGGCGCTGAGCAGGCTCATGTGAATCATGGAGAATCCACTGAACAGGATCATCTCCAGACAGAGGAGCAGCTTCAGCGACAGACTGCTGTCACCGTCCTGCTCCACTGACAGACTGAGGAGACTCTTCAATTCCTCCCAGGGGGGTAAACGTTAACATCATACAATGTTATTGTCTGTTATACCTTCATTGTTATCACTCTTTAATTTAATATTGTTCTTTATCAGAATGCTGCTGCTGGAGTATGTGAATTTCCCCTTGAGATTAATAAAGTATCTATCTATCTATCTATCTATCTATCTATCTATCTATCTATCTATCTATCTATCTATCTATCTATGTATGTTATATAGCGCCTTTCACATCTATCTATCTCATATGAAGTGCTTTTTATATTTATGTATTGATCTATTATATAGTGAGTTTCATTTCTATTGCTATCAATCTATTGTATACTGCTTTTCATATCTACTTATCCATCAAAGACAGTTATGTAGACACAAAAGGCACTCTATTATACTGTACTTTTCCTATTTATCCATACAAGAATGATATAGTGCCTTTCACATCTTTTTATCCATGCTTTGACCGGTTTTTGCTGCTAATTAACCTGTTTTGAATTCATTTGAATTGACTTGTTTTTTAAGATTTGTTCCTCTGAATTGCTTCATTTCTTTCCTTAACCCAGCGATTCTCAAACTGTGGGGGTGTCGAATAAATGAACAAGACATCAAAATTCCCTGTTTACATTTTTATTTCAAATTTAAATTTGCAAGCATATAATCACAACGAATGCATTATAACTAAAATTACAATAAAACATTTCTAAAGCATAGATCTAATGACTTACTGATGAGCGGCACCGCTGCTGCTGCTTTTATAGTCGCGTATTTTCAATCCAGAAAGTTCGAGACGTATCGGTATCTGTCGCGAACATTCGGGTAACAGTAGATCAGGTGATAATACTGCACCACACTGGCAGCGTAGCCAGTATTGCCAAATTGAGTTCAATCATTTACTGCGTATTAGCGTTATTCTCATAATACAACTAACAGCGGTATAATATTTGTTGGACGAAAATACATTCGGCTTGCGTCATTGGTGTCCTCGTTTATGAGATTTTTAAAAATTAAAACATATTTAATCGTTTCTTTACATAAAAAAATAATTAAATAAGAATAAATAATATATTCTTTGTTTTTGGGATTAGAATTACCACCAAAAACCACACAAGGCATTTTAACAGTATTAAAGCACTTAAAAAAAATTGCAAATATTTCATCGAAGTTAGCCGAACACACGCAAATCTTATGGAAGTAAAAATGATAGGATAGCGCGACACCGCACGAGTATCACACCTTTGTTAGTTGTATCCTGGGTTATTCTCATCTATCTTATATTATGCAGGGGGCGCAGAATTACTCCAGGTAGAAAAGTTGTGGATGGGTTGTCGGACGCGAAATACGAAAGTTTGAGAACCGCTGACTTAAATGGCACCTAAACAGAAACGAAATGTGAGCCAACAGAAGACCAACTAAGTCAGGTCCTCAGACTCTAACCAGTTGCGTCATCAGGCGCAGATTCCTGTTAATTAAACTCGTCGTTTAATTCCAAGACGTGTTGCTGCTCTCATTCTATAATAGCATATATTTCTGACATTGTTGATTTTTTTCTTTTCTAAGAGCAGCTCTGTTAAAATGTTTTGTGGACCTGGGCAGATCCCTGAGACCTTCATCTTTCTTTATTTTCAGATATTGTATGATGGACCCCAGTTGTTTTGGCTCATTTTGTTTCTAATTATTGTTTGGCTGCTAATTAAGGAAAAAGACACAATTAAGGGGTCTGAGACTTCAAGTGCGAGTCAATTCAAATGAATTCAAAAGAAGTTAATCAGAAGCAAAAACAGGACACTCATTAAGAGAAAGGGTTAGAATGAAAACCTGCAGGCACTGGGGCCCTCCAGGACCAGAGATGAGGTCCCTGACTTTAAAGGTTCTTGCTCCTGCTTTGCCACTCTCCATGGTCCTGAATCAGCACAGTTGCTCTTTTCTGGACTCTCTCTGCGGCTGCTGTGTCTTTTTTGCAATATGACGACCCAAACGGTCCCCAGTACTTCAGGTGGAGCCTCACAGGTGTGTTATGTCACTTAAGCATAACCTCCATCGACTTGTACTTCACATATCAGGTGTGCTTTGTGACCCAACATCCCATCAGCCTTCCTGGTGGCTCATGGCCTCACAATCCTGTCAGCTCTTGGTCTCCATTTCCTTTACCTTTAAAAGTTGAGCTCCTTTCAATACAATACAATACAATACAATACAGTATTTGTTGTATAGCCCAAAATCACACAGGAAGTGCCGCAGTGGCCTCTTGACAGCCCCCCAGCCTTGACTCTCTGAGAAGACAAGGAAAAACTCCCAAAAAAACCTTGTAGGGAAAAATGGAAGAAACCTTGGGAAAGGCAGTTCAAAGAGAGACCCCTTAACAGGTAGGTTGGGCGTGCAGTGGGTGTCAAAAGAAGGGGGTCAATACAATACTTTCAGACTGCCCTCCTCCTCTTCCTCCTCCTCCTCCTCTGTCCATGATCCTGAATCAGCCTACTTGCTCTCGTCAGGCCTTTCTCTGGTGCTGCTATGTCTTTTTTGTAATAAGGAGAGCAAACCTTCACACATTAGTTCTTATTGTGTGTGCAGTGGACTGTGACTAATGAGTCTGCCTTAAAATGTTATTTTTTAGACACCATTCTTTCTAGTGTTTGTTACAATGTGTGTTTATTTTTCTTTTGTCAATACTGCAAATATAACCCTGCTTTTCACTCAGTTGGGGAGTTTTTGGCTCACAGAATTAATTGTATACTTTTGAATTCTTTCATTTTTATGCAGTTAAAATTATTCTACATTTTCTGTGCCCCAATTCATGCGTGTCTCCATTTTGTGACTATGTATGTAGTGACGATCAGGGTCATACTACGCATATATCGAAGTGTAGAAAGGTCAGCCCCTTAGACTTTAGGATTATCTGAGTTTGTGGACCTAAGGATTAGCACTCGTGTTCTAAGGTGTTGACAATAAGTTAGGATTTTGCTTTTGGTTTTGTTGCTGGCCTTTTTGATCTTTTTGGTTTTGTTCTCTCTTTCCAGCTCTCAATGTCGGTGCTTCTCTCGCTCCGTCATGTGTTTTCAGAAAATGACACCCCGTCGTACGTCTCCGACATTTTTCAGGCCTGTGACTGAGTGGCGGTCGCATGTGAAGTCACAAAGTGGCGAGGGTCAAAGTTACAGAATAAGGAATCAAACTTTGTCATTGCAGTGACAATTTAGACGTTGGACTCTAAGGCTGTGAGGATTTGTCGGGCGGGCAGGCAGGCTTTGCTGACCTTCGAGTTTGGCTTTGTGTTTTAATGCTTTGATGACAAGGCTGTCTGATCTTCTACTTTTGACCGTGGCCTGTGTCTTCACTGTTCTTAAGTTTTTCCCCTAGGACTTCATTTCCTGCTCCATCCTTCCATAACTCTTGTCTGTTGAAAAGTACGCCTCAAAAGATCAGACACAGATGGCATGCGGTGTGTTGGTGTAAGTTAAATATGAAAAATAACTGCAAAACAGCAACAGGGATGGGAGAGGACCACCAAGGCCAGCTGGAGAGGCCACTTAGATTTCCAGCAGTGAAGCCGACGGTCTGCCGACATGTGGTGGTTATATAGTGCCTTTACCATTTATCTAGAATACAGAGCGTCTTTCTAGTCCGTCTATCCATCTGTTATAGAAATGCCTTTCCTGTTTATCAATCTCATATACAGTGGCTTTAAAATAGGAAAGACATTACAGTATATAATAGAAATATTAAGACAGTGATTTGAAAGTGCCTTGTCTATCTCTTATATATAGTGGCATGTATATTTTACAGTGCCTTTTACATTTGTCTGTTTAGTTTCTATAGTATGTCTGTTTAAAATGTCTGTTTATCCAACTATCATATAGTACCTTTCATATCTATTTCCAAACATCCATTGTATACTGCCTTTCATCTCTCATATATTGCCTTTAATGTCTATTATATTGTACTTGTCCCATCTATCCATTCATGAATAAAGCAGTGCCTTTCACATCTATCTATTTGTTATATTGCGCTTTTCTTTTTAATCAACTATTATATAGTGCCTTTCATCTATTACAGAGTGTCTTTCATACTGTATTTATCTCTTTATTATATAGTGCTTATATCTATCATACAGCGTCTTTAATGTCTATATATTTATCTGTTATATTGTGATTTTCCTATCTATCTATTCATGTATTATAAAATGGCCTTTCTCCGTTATGTCTTCATTTTCCTATTAATCTATCATATATTGCCTTTCATATCTACTGTATCTCATATGAAATGCTTTTTATATTTATGTACTGATCTATTATATAGTGAGTTTCATTTCTATTGCTATCAATCTATTGTATACTGCTTTTCATATCTACTTATCTATCATAGACAGTTATGTAGACACAAAAGGCACTCTATTATACTGTACTTTTCCTATTTATCCATACAAGAATGATATAGTGCCTTTCACATCTCTTTATCCATGTTATGTTCTTCTTTTCCTTATATTTGAACTATTATATAGTGCCCATCTCTACCTATTGATTTATCTATCATATAGCGCCTTTAATGTGTTATATTGTAATTTTCCTCTCTCCATTCATGTATTTTCCCTACAGATTTTATTATTTTTTTCTCCAGCCGTCTGGAGTTTTTTTTTGTTTTTTCTGTCCCCCCTGGCCATTGGACCTTACTCTTATTCTATGTTAATTAATGTTGACTTATTTTGTTTTCTTATTATGTCTTTTATTTTTCTATTCTTTATTATGTAAAGCACTTTGAGCTACTGTTTGTATGAAAATGTGCTATAGAAATAAATGTTGTTGTTGTTGATCATATAGCACCTTCCATCCATCCATCCCGCTATATCCTAACTGCAGGGTCACGGGGGTCTGCTGGAGCCAATCCCAGCCAACACAGGGCGCAAGGCAGGAAACAAACCCCAGGCAGGGTGCCAGCCCACCACATATGTTATATTCATTTCAGTTTCTGCCCATCTATTGTATGCTGCCTTTCATATTGCTATATTATATTAGTGCCTTTCACATCCATCTCTC
>JANRMT010062789.1:5153848-5179472 GCA_026402145.1 Polypterus bichir lapradei | reverse complement strand
TCCGTTAAGTAGTTCTCTCGTTCGCTAGCTAAGTGGAGGTAAGGAACACCCTGAGACTGGAGAGTGAGTGAATGAGGAGGGTCCCGCAGCCCAATGAGTCTCTTTCGGATTTGCGTTAATAAATTGGTACCACAAGCGAAGTATGATACTTAGCACAATGAAAGAAGTTGCAAAATCAACCGGAATGTTCAAGCAAATTCTAGAAAAAAGCCTGATCTAAATCCGTTAAGTAGTTCTTTCATTTGCTAGCTAAGCGGAGGTAAGGAACACCCCGAGAATGGAGAGTGAGTGAGTGAGGAGGGCCAGCCCCCCTCGGCCCACTGCGTGTCTCTCACATTCACGCTAATAAATCAGTACTGCAAGCAAACTCTGATGCTTACTTAAGTCAACCAGAATGTTCAAGCAAATTATAGGAAAAAAAAAAGCCTGATCTAAATCCGTTAAGTAGTTCTCTCGTGAAAAACGAACAGACATACAGACATTGGATTTTATATTATATATTATTATTGATATTATATATGAGAGATTATAAAACTGCAAATCGATCCTGCAAAACATGTGGAAATCTGAGATGCCTGTCGTGTAGCCGCACAATGCCAGGCTGAGCTATCATAACTCTATGATGCCCTTAGATTTCCAGGACTCCACGCGTGGATCAACGTGTGCCTACCCGCTGCCGAAGGGTCTGGGTCAGTCGGTCGTTGATTCCCATTCGTGACGTGGACTGGGCGGGGCTTGCAATTGTTCTCCTCAAATCCCAGTAAGCGCAGGTCATAAGCTCGCGCTGATCAAGTCCCTGCCCTTGGCACCCACCACTCATCTTTACTACCAACTGGATGGCTTAGTGAGGTCCTCAGCTCGTCGCTCTGCTGCTGTCATTCACAATCTCCTCTAATGGAGCGCCTAGATGATGATCAAGTCTGACTATAGAGGAAGTCAAAGTCGTAAAAAGGTTTCCATAGTTAAACCGGTGGAAGGAGCCTTCAGGATCGAGAGTTAAGATGTAAGAGTTATAAGCCTACATATTTTTTTATTATTCTGTATGAGCTAGAAACCAACAATCGATCATTAAGCCAAAGGTTAGACGTGCAGGAGAGTTGGAGAAGGATGGTCCCCTCACTTAGAAAGGGAAGGTGAACTGTTTGGCAAGCACCGAGCTAGTAGGGAGTACAGGGAGGCCTTGTCAAAGAAATGATGGACGGAGAGGGGGGTCTGACACCCCCTCAGCTGAGAAAAACTGGAAGAATGAATTAGACGCAAGATTAGAGGAGTGAAATGATAGGTTACTCAGAAGAGGATGAATAATGGCTCGTGTGGTAAGAATTTTAATCAGTGTAAGAGAAGTGAGTCTGTATGTGCGCCGTACAATAAAAGTCCGATTCTGCTGCCAGCCCCGAGACTCCGAGTGCCTGCTTTGGGGCTCAGAGTGTCCACGCTGCTTGAGCCACTCTGCTTCAACAAAATGTATCTGCTCGACCCCCTTCTCCATCCGAGGGTCCCACTGGAACCTAAAATCAATGCTTCAGTCCCCGACTTCACTACTGCTGCCGAATATGATAAAATCGACACCGCGACTCACTACACCGTTTGTTGTCCAGTGTTATGATTATTGAGCTTTGATCATTATTTCCTGGTTTCAGAAGTTTTTCTCTCAGGTCTGTTTCTTCTGTTTTTGGATATGTGCCTAGGTACGGAATAGTTTTCATATATTTTATTATTTGGAACTAATTTGGGAATGATTTGAATTAAAAGTTGTTTTTTCCATTTATGATTTGCATGTTCTCCCCGTATCTGCGTGGGTTTCCTCTGGGTACTCTGGTTTCCTCCCACGGTCCAAAGACATGCAGGTTAGTTGCATTGGCGATCCTAAATTGTCCCCAGTGTGTGCTTCGTGTGTGTGTGTGCCCTGCGGTGGGCTGGAGCCCTGCCCGGGGTTTGTTTCCTGCCTTGTGCCCTGTGTTGACTGGGATTGGCTCCAGCAGACCTCTGTGACCCTGTAGTTAGGATATAGCGGGTTGGATAATGGATGGATGGATGATTTGTATGATGCAAATTACAGGTCAAGTGATTTCAATATTCATGTTGATGTCAACTCCTTTCTTACAGCTGAATTTATCTCAACTTTAGAGTGTTTGACTTGACACAGCGTATCGTACTCCTGGTCATATTCTTGACTTGCTTTGTTCAAATGGTTTGAATAATGTCTCTGTCTCTGGTTCACTCTCTGGTATTTCTGATCATAAGCTTATTGAATGTAACTTTAGCATTATTACTACTACTGTATATCTGTCAAGAAAAAGTCTGTCTCCTATGGCAACATTAGGTCTGTTAATTCGGATTTGTTTGCTGCTTCCCTTCTGTCTTCGTCTCTTTCTGAACTGTCTTCCCTCTCCTGACAGCATGGTTTCCCTTTATAACAGCTGTGTTTCCCAACTGTTAGATTATTTTGCTCCCTTAAGGACTAGGCAGGTTCACTCGTATGCAGATGACACCCAGTTCTACTTTTCTTTTAGATCAAATGAAGTTTCTCTGATGTTGTCTTTAATTAGTTGTGTTAGTGAATTACAGGAGTGGAAGGATGAGAACTACTTGTCTGTAAACACAACGATAAAACAGAGATGTTAATTGTTGGAGGGAATGACGCTGATCACAACCATATTCGGTCATCGTTTAACTCAGTTGGAATCCCCATTCATTTCACTGAATCAGCCCACAATCTCAGCGTTATCTTTGACTCTAGCAGGTCATTTAAAGCGCACATTACAAAGTTGTACAAATCAGGTTTCTTCAATCTTAAAAAATGTTAGGAAATTAAGGTGCTTTCTAAATAAACAGGATTCTGAGAAATGAATTCCTGCATTTATCTCTAGTAGGATTGACTACTGCAATGCAGTGTTCACCGGATGTTCAAACTGTTCTTTATTTAGCCTCCAGTTAATCCAAAATGCTGCTGCAAGAATTATTACAAGAACAAGAAGATACGAACACATAACTCCAGTTCTTAAATCATTACACTGGCGCCCGGTTAAGTTTAGGGCAGATTTCAAAATCCTCCTTTTAACATATAAAGCCTTAAATGGCCGAGGTCCGGTTTACTTGTCTGAACTTATCATGACTTACAAACCTGAGCGCACATTAAGATCTCAAGATGCCGGTCTGCTTAGGATTCCAAGATTTTATAAAAGAACAGTGGGAGGTCGAGCTTTTAGTTACAGGACCCCCCTAAACTGTGGACTGGTCTGCCTGCTACTATAAGAGATGCCCCTTCAGTCTCAGCTTTCAAATCTCACGACTTCAGTTTAGCACACCCTGACTAGAGCTGCTGATTAACTGTACAGGCTGCATCTCTGTTGTTAGTCATCAGCACTAAAACATAAGAGAGTTAGAATTTGTTACTGACCCTCACCTGTTCTGTTTCTCTTCTCGGTACTCAAATGTGCCACTTGGTGCCACTGCCCACCCCCCAAGTTGTTTGGCCTGCCTAAGGTAAAGTCATTTCTGATGGAGGATCACAGGAATCATGGGAAAGAGGGGTCCTGTCATCAGATTAGCGCTATTTCAGCTGTGGAATGGCCAAATGAAGGAGGCAGCTTGATGGATGAGGTCTCCACGACTCTAAACAAATCCAAATCATATTATGGGATATCATCTACTGTTAAATTCTTCTTCGTACTTCTAAAATTTTTATTTTTATACTGTATTGCGGATGTGTTCTGTTCTGTGTATTGTATTGTGTTGTATTGACCCCCCCTTTTTCTTTTTGACACCCACTGCACGCCCAACCTACCTGGTAAGGGGTCTCTCTTTGAACTGCCTTTCCCGCGGTTTCTTCCATTTTTTCCTTACTATATTTTTTTTTTGGGAGATTTTCCTCATCTTCTTAGAGAGTCAAGGCTGGGGGGCTGTCAAGAGGCAGGGCCTGTTAAAGCCCATTGCGGCACTTCTTGTGTGATTTCGGGCTACACAAAAATAAATTGTATTGTATTGTTCCAGCCTCCCGCTCCTGTTCCTGGTACACCAATGAGCTCAGAGCTATGAAAGCCACTAACTGGCGTCTTGAACAAGAAAACGAGCCTCATCATTCACTCACAGCTTTACACTGAGCACACACTTAAATATAGGGCTGCCCTTAACTCTGCTCGCTCCAACTGTTATTCCGCTCTCATAAATGGTGCTAAGACCAGGCCTAGAACTCTTTTTAGAACTGTTAATAAACTCCTCCAGCGCCCTCCTCTATCAGGCCCCAATACAGCTGAACACTGTCAGGCTTTCTTACATTTCTTTAATACCAAAACTGATCAAATCTATCAGTGTGTCCCCTTCACACCTCAATCCCTCACTCATTCAGATCTGCCATCTCCATCATCAGCACTCACTTGTTTCTCGCCTGTGGACTCTCTTGCCGTCTCTGAACTTATAAGTAAGTCTAATGCCTCCTCCTGTCTGCTTGCTCCTGCTCATCCATAATTAATATTTCTGTTGCCTCATTGATACAGGCAGGTTTTCATTTCAGGTTCTGTCCCTACTGCCCTCAAAACTGCTGCAGTTACACCAATCCTTAAAAAACCTGACCTGGATCCTTCCTTTCTCTCCAGTTACAGGCCTCTCTCTAATCTCCCATTTTGGCTAAGGTGATGGTTGCTCCACAACTCCATGCTTTTCTTCTAGATAATACACTCCATGAGCCTTTTCAGTCACAGCACAGCACTGGGTCGGCTCTTCTCCGTGTAGTCAATGGTCTTCTCCAGTCTACAGACTGCGGTTCACTTCATATTCTCCTCCTTCTTGACTTAAGTGCAGGATTTGACCCTGTTAACCATGAAATCCTCCTGTCACGTCTCTCTGGCTTAGCCCTTCAATGGCTCACATCGTATCTCTCTAATAGGCAACAGTTTGTCACACTCGGCCGATAGAAATCCTCCACCTCACCCGTGTGTCACGTGGTGTCCCTCAGGGTTCAGTCCTTGGGCCGTTACTCATTCGACTTTATATCCTTCCTTTGGGTCAGATGTTTCACAGACATGGCCTTAACTTCCACTATTATGCAGATGATATGGAGTTATATCTTAGGACAGACTCGCCTCTCAGCACACTCACCGACTGCATCACTGTTCTTAATCTATGCATGGAAAAGAACTTTCTCAAACTTAATGCCAATAAAACTCAAGTGTTACTGGTAGGTCCAAAATCCTGACTTTCTAAGGCATCCAATTTCTCGGTTTCTGTTGATGGTCCACTTGTCAAACCTGTTCCTGTTGTCAGAACTTTGTCACTTAACTCTGAGCTACACATCAGGTCTCTTTCCAAAATTTCATTCTATCATCTCCGTCACATTGCCCACCACCGTCCATTTCTGTCCTTTAATGAAGTTCAAACTCTGGCTCATTGTTTCATGATGTCTCGTATTGATTACTGTAATTCCGTCTTCATTGGCCTCCTTATACAGAAGCTACAGGAGATTCAGAACTCGGCAGCCACACAAAGCCTTCTGCTCACGTCTCCCCTGTTCTCTCCCAGCTTCACTGGTTACCGGTTCCATCAAGGATTAAATTCAAGATTCTGATTTTCACCTTCACAGCCCCACATACCCTTTGCCCCCCCTCTACCTCACTCAGCTCCTTACACTCCTTGTCGCTCTCTCAGGTCCTCGAGCAGTCATCTCCTTCCTGTCCCTCACACCAGACTCTCAGGTCCTTCAGTGCCATAGCCCCTCAGCCCCATCAGTCTCTCCAAGTTTGCTCCTCTTTCTGCACTTTTAAATCTCAACTGCAAACTTTCCTCTTCTACGAACTTTTGTCATCTGTGTAAATTTTTTTTACTCTGTATGTAAGGAGAACTTGGGTTTGTGAAAGGCGCTCAATAAATGTAACTTCTTCTTCTTCTTCTTCTTATTATTATTAAGTGGCAGGGGTTGCCATACTTGTGATGTAACTGGAAATTCTGCCATAAATACGGTCACGTCATGGGGTGAAGTTTTCCTTCACTTGGATAAAACACTAAAACTCCAGCATTAGTTTCAGTTCTCAGGAGGTCAAGCGTGAGGTTCATTTTGGTTGCCATCTATTTTTTTTTTTGTTTATCTTGACTCAATTTTTGGTTCGCCCCAGTGTTTTGGATCCTTATTGCTTTTTTGACCCTTTTTCCCTGGCAGTGACTAGGATTCTGGTGGCCCGCTCTTCGTCATTCACAATAAATCTCAAGGCTTTCCTCTCATCCCAATACAGTGATTCTAACTACAGTATTGAGTTACTTTTGAACTATTGTCATGGCATAATAGAAATTCATTATTGCTTGTTTTGGATTTGCTGTGATGGTATTTAGTTCTCATTAATGGTGCCATCGTTCTGAGTACCCTTAGTTATGGACGGAGTGCCAGGCGACGACACCCAGAGATTGAACTGAAGCTGGCAGCGCGGAGCACCCGTTATTAGAATCTGGACGAGAACAGGCCATTCAGGTCAACAAAGTTCACCAGTCCTGTCCACTTAATTCTTACAAAAAAACATCAAGTCGAGTTTTGAAAGTCCCTAACGTCTTACTGTCCACCACACTACTTGTTCGCTTATTCCAAGTGTCTATCGTTATTTTTGTAAAGATAAACTTCCAAATGTTTGTGCGAAATTTACCCTTCACAAGTTCCCAACTGTGTCCCCGTGTTCTTGATGAGCTCATTTTAAAGTCACCATCTCGATCCACTGGACTAATAACCTTCATCATTTTGAACACTTCAGTCAGGTCTCCTCGTCATCTCCTTAAGGCTCAGCTCTTTGAATCTTTCCTCATAACTCATCCCCTGTAGCCCTGAATCAGCCTAGTCGCTCTTCTCTGGACTTTTTCTAGTGCTGTTACCGTATATACTCGCAGATAACTCAAGACATGATATTATCGTATTATTTCAGGTATTTTATAACGTCGGTCGTACAAGTCGAATGCGGAAAACAGACACTATTGGTCCTAGAGCTTACAATATGTTAATGCCCACCTGAGACAGTCACCACGGAGCACACGACCTTTTCTTCCTCTGTGGGTGTGGCAATGCGCTGCATCAGCGTGCGCTCCTAACCTCTCTCTCTCCATCTCTCTATTGTGGCTATGTGACCACACGGTAATACCTGAACTATTCCGAAGCGACTTTTGCACTATTTTGTGTTTTTTGTATCTTCCACCCTCATACACCTTTATCATAAGAGCATCCCTTATCTACGATGGAATGTTCGATCAGAACAAAATATGAAGCTGGTTTTAAATTAGATGACGTTGAAGTAGCAAAAGAAATTGGTAACCGCGCTTCTGCAACAAAATTCGATATGTCTGAGAAACTGATGTGAGAGATTGGAGGAGAAGGCAAGATGATGTTAGTCAGTCAGTATCCAACCCGCCATATCCTAACACAGGGTCTACTGGAGCCATTTGGTGGCAGCAATGGGATGAACTGGCAGTGGGAACAGAAGAAGAGGAGACAGAGCAGCAAGTGGGATTGGTGCCAGACTTTTCAAGAACCCACGGACCCAAGCCAGAGGAGGACATTTTAATGGACATTTATTTATTGCTTGGTTTTATTGTCTTTTAAAAGTTTGTTTTCTTTTAATGTCCTGTTTTTATGAAGGGGGGCTTCTGTTGGTTTTATTATGGGATTTGTTTTAGTGCTTTTATTTATTTAGTGATTTTAGTACAGTGTAGATGTAGTGTGGCCGAGCTGTGAACCTGGGCCACCAGTTGCACTGGTTTGGCGGTGGCATGGAGCCTTCCCGTGCAGCTGGTGGCTTATGGGGGGTGGAATGTGGTATAGTGGGTCCACAGCTCATGTCAAAGGGCCATTTTTAACTCTTTGAGGGCTGAATATTAATTTTTCAAAAAAAAAAAAAAACACAGGTTTCTGAAAGCACACAAAGCAATGGTTTCATATAGAAATCAACATAAGATTTCTGTTGCTGCACACTGTGGCTACAAGTCTGCCAGAAATGCACGGCACGCTGGCTGCCAGGCTGTCTGTGTGTGGCAGAGGCAGGCACAGTGCATCGCAATATGGTTTGTACTTCTTGTCATTGTAAGTGGCGGTCCTCCCAGGCGAATGCTGCCGTCGGTGCATCAGCTACACAAACCTGTTCAGGACTATGATCAGCTGATGCTGGTACCTCACATTTGTTTTCGATCACAAGTCAGAGTCCAATGGATTAATAATATGAAACGTCGTCCAAGGCATATTTTTGATTTATGCATTCGCTTCAATCTCTCGCCAGATGTCAATGCCATTTCTGCCACTGTTTACTCCTCGCTGCTCACTTGAGAATGTCGGTCAAATCAATGAAGTTAACTTTCCTTCTAGGAAAGAGAGTCCACCTAAAACATAACGGCAGGTTTTGTCACCGTTTACAGTTGATTTCCACCCTCAAACCCTCCTTTTGACAAAAGTCGACACCCGCCGTGAAAGAGTTAAAATAAATAATCACCGCACTCGCGGCTTAGCGAGGGGGCATGGTGATGTGTGGCTGAAGTGGTTCCTGGGGTGATTTATGGTGCGGGTGAGTCTCACTTAAGTGCACAGATGAGGAGTTGTCCGCATCCGTAATTGTTCCTGGGAGCCACTGATTGCCACAGGTGAATCACGTCCCCGTCATAAATAGAAGTGCAAGGCGGTTAGGAGAGGAAAGAGAAAGAAAAGGAAGAACGGAGGTTGCAGGAAGCGGCGAGGAGAGTTGGAAGTTGGAAGTGGTCGCTCCCACTGAGCATTTTATGGAGGAACGGGAGTGACCAGCAGTAGGACAGCTGGCCGCGTAAGGTCGAGAAGGCAGCGGGAGTCGGGAGGCTTGGGCGGTGAATTCCCTGACATGAGCGTCCTGGTCGTTAGGGAACCCAAGTCTTGGTCTGGGGGAGCGCAACCGAAGCCAGGGGTCAGAAAGCCTCCAGACCAATAGAGTGGAGAGAAGGCCAGCTGCTGGCAGGGCGACTCTCCTGTTACGGGGCCCAGATGGGAGAAGCAGGGGAGCCGCCAGGTAAAAGACACCGGGCTTTGCTGTTTTTAAAGGGACTGCTTCCAGCATTGTTTTAACCTTGTCGTCTTTTTAAAGGATTTTTTTTTTTCTGTGTTTTTTTTAACCTCCACTTCACTACTGTTTTTATGGATTATTTATTTTTGGAAATTGATACACTGCACTTTGTTTGGTCACTGTTTTGTTGTTGTTTTTAATTAAAGGATTTTTGCACATTTTACACCATCCCCTTGCTCTATTTGTTGTGCCTCACTGCCGAGCTCATCGGTAACATTACCGACGGTGTCGGGTTCAAGGGCTCCCAGAAGCAAGATGGGAGCATGGAGTGAACCCGCATCGTCATATAACCGTGCTGCTGCAACAAAATTCGACGTGTCTGAGAAACTGGTGTGGGATTGGTGGAAGTAAAAGTGTGAAGCAAAAGCAGAAGTGTGCTCTGCCAACTGGCATTGCATCGTGGCCGGAACTGGAAAAACACATCACCGATCCTCGATCTACAACCATTCAAAAAATGTGTCGTATTTCTGAACGGGCGTATAAGTCGGGGCTCTGATTTTATGATTGATTTTCAAGACCCGACTTATATGCGAGTATATACGGTAATTTGCACATTAATGGAATGGAAATGCTTTCTATTTCCACGAGAAGTCAAGCAAAATGACAGCTTTTATTGGCTAACTAAAAAGGATTAAAATATGCAAGCTTTCACGGTGATTACATCGCGCCTGCAGAAGGGGCCTGAGTTGCTTCAAACGCTTGCATATTGTAATCTTTCTAGTTTGCCAAATGAATGGAGTCATTTCACTTGACTTCTCATTGTGTCCATGATGGCTAACACAGTCCAACACCCTAATGCTATTTCCATAAGCAAATTCATTCTCTGAAGGCGCCTTTATAGCAGCATGAGTGCAGTCGACCGCTCCGATTACATTTGGAAAATTAGACGTCGCTGCGCATTACGCTTTGATGTTTCGCGGTTCAACCCCAGTGTAAGGAGATCTTATATACCTGGATGACAAGCGGATAATACCATCCTATACAGCGGTCATGGTGCAACCGGATCAGTCAGCCAGTTCAAATCGAGAAGCTCCTGTGGCTAAAAACCCGAGGAGAGTGGACAGAACTTGCAAAGCAGCAGGTAGAGCACAACTCCTCAAAGTCTGCCTTTGTAAAGACGGCGCCAGTTCAGCACAAGAGGAGAGTTCTGGGAAATCAACATCAACTTAGAAGGCGGTCGTCATCATGGGACAGGAAGTCAGTATGATCTCTAAATACGCACTCACTTCTGATTCTTCCATTTGTGATGTCTGCTAACAATGCTAAAGCAGACCTGGAAATTGGAATAAATTGGCCATTCCATGCTGCATTATATGGTTACAGAAGGATTACAATCAAGTGAGTTAAATTTGGAAACGATATGCAATTCATTTCGGTGTATTTGATAAACCCTGCGTCAGGGATGCCAATCTGAAAAGTAAAGGGAGACCACACAGAAACAGGAGCACAGCTTTGACGCTGGGTGCCACCCGTTTACAAAACCAAGCAAAAATGTGCGTACGCATAGCACGAGGCCGCCGTGAAAATGTGCGTAGCGTTATGGCAAGTTAAATTTTTATAGATCTCCACGTGAATGTGGAAACCGATTATACATGAGGCCCCAGGAGTACACACTTCGTCCTCATTCCTCCTGTGCTGTTGAGCGCATTGGCCAATAAGCTTTCTCCATATTTGTCAATCACCTCAGAGGCGGCCTTAGGAGTACGCGAGGCCTTGGGCGAGTGTCATATGCAGGGCCAAGAGCCATAAGTGTAGGCTATATACCGTACCACCAAGCTCATGGGCTTGTCCGCCTCTTGTCCGCTGTACGCCTTATTATTGTTAAAAAACATGGTGCCTTATGTAGGTACCATTGGCTGTTTGATTACATTACGTATTATAATTGTTCTTATATTGGTTTGGAGACACCTGCATGGTATTAGCGTCGCCTTCTTCGCTGACCCAGCGTAAATCCGAAAGTGAAGGGCGTAATTATTACGGTATTTTGAAACCAAAAATGTCGTGCTAAGAGCTTTCTTGGTTATTGGTATAGATGCCGGGAAAGGCTTCTAAAGTAACAAGTCCTTGTTTACTAGTGGTTTCCAAAGAAATCCACCACGTACCGTATTTCAGTCTATAACGGATTTGAATGTCTTGCAGAGGCCCCACATATTTGTATGATGAGCTGATGGTGACAAAAGAATCTCCTATCGCGGGGCCCCCCTCAGGCACGGGGCCTGGGACGATTGCCCTAGTCGCCACCCCCAAAGGCCGCCTCTGATCAACTGTATCCATATTGTCCCACTTGATGTTGATAAGTTTCAGGTCTTCTTGGAATGTCCAGCGCCAGGGCTTTACTGGTCCTCCCTCTTCCCCTAAGGTGGTGTCCATGTCATTGCTATCCTGGAATGTCTATGGTCAGTTGGGCAAAGAATATGTCTTGCTAATCATAAGCGATGGTCCATTCCAACATCCTCCTGTCTTTTCATGCCACTACAATGCATGAGTACACAACAAGCACATAAAAAGGTCATCCGCGATTGGATTCTGTATGCGTGATGTGCGCTCTGCTTTACGTGACTTTGTGAATTCACATTTCACACTTTTGTTTTCTCGACAACACCTTTTGATCTCTGGTTAGGATTTGGCCAATGATTGGACTGACATCACGTGAAGTGCAATGTAAGCCAAGGACTACACTGTTCCCACCAGGCTGGACTTCTGACCAATGAATGAGGCAGGGAGGCTGTAATAAGTTTACATGTTTAATATGTCACTGCGCTCTGTACAAATATTTTAAATCTGCTTTTCTTTTCTTTCTACATGCACAGCTGAGCCAGGTTTAGTACAAAGGGGCCCAGCATTTAGAACTGCTAGGCCAAGCATAGGACAAGATAGACAAAGACAAATGGGCAACGTGGACTATTTGTGTGTTTCAGAGTCAGCATGAAATTGTATCCTCTCTTTGCCTTGTTTGGAATGGCATGATTTACCTAAGTAAGGGCCTGTGACGATGCGGGTTCTGCTCCATTCTTCCATCCAGCTTACTGGGAGCTCTCAAACCCGACACCGTCAATACTGTCACCAATGAGCTGGACAGTGAGGCACAACAAAGCAAGGGGTTGGTGCAAAAAGTGCAAAGTGCTTTTATTTTAAAAGCAACAAAATCAAAACAGTGTTCAAATAAATGGTGCAGTGCTTAAGAAATCTTCAAACAAATAATCCAATGAAAACGAGTGAACTGGTGGAGGTTAAAAACACAATAGCAAAATCCTTTTAAAACCGAGGTTAAAACAATGGCTGGAAGCAGTCAAACAAAGCCCGGTGCCTTCTTTAACTGGTGACTCCCCTACTTCTCCCATCTAGGCTATGCACCAGGGGAGTCACCCTACATGTAGCTGACCTTCTTCACTATACTGGTCTGCTGGCCTTTCCGATCCCTGGCTCCGGTTCTGCTCACCCAGACCGAGACTTGGGCTCCCCAGCGACCAGGACGCTCACGCTGGGGCTTCCATTTCCCAAGTCCCCGACTCCCACTGCTTTCGCTGCGGCGAGCCAATCTTCTCCCGGTCACTCCTGCTCTAAACAAGTGCTCAGCAGGAACGACTACTACCGTCGGCCCTCAGGTGCTGGCCAAACACCCCACTCGGGTTCGCCTCTCCCAGCTGCCTACAATCAGCGCGAGCCTGCGCTCACTCACTCGTTCTCCTGCACCGGCTTTCTCCATCCTACTTCCTGCCGCCTTCTTCAATAACCTCCCGTTCTTTATCTCACATCTTTCTTCTTTTCTTTACTCCCCCCTCATCCGCCTTGCGCTTCTATTATATGATCCAGGGACGTGGATCAGGTGTGGCAATCAGCAGCTCCCGGCAGCAATTACGGATATGGACGACTCTTCACCTGTGCACTTAAACGAGGACCGTCCGCATCACGAATCACACAGGAACCGCTTCGGCCACAATACCATGCCCTCTCTCTAAACCGCGAGTGCGGCAACTATTTATTTAAAAAGTGGCCTTTTTGACTTGAGCTGTGGACCCGCTGCACCACAGGGCCTTCACATGGAGAAAGAGTATAAAGCCTTGGAACATTGCTCGGCACACCTTTGAAGCCGACGGACGGATGGGAGATAACGTCATCCGATCCTGAAAATCGTTCCAGTGCATCGATGAAAATGGCAGACTGCATACGCCAAACTCACACTTTAGTAATTGTCTTGCCATTGGCTTCCTTTTGTCTGTTATGCCGTGTAAATCATCATTAAAGAAAGCTAAGTTATTTTCTCTTATATGATTTCTTAACACCATATCACTATGGGAGGAATATCGCCTCTTTAATATTATATCTACACGTTTTTGGGTTACTTAAGACGCCGCAATTAAAAAGAACTTATTTCAACCAGAGAGCTAGCGCCCCCAAGAAGGATAAAGAGGCGATTCCACAATTGAAGAGCTTGTTTGCGCTGGAGTGCATGTCATTTGTCTTCATGAAAGTGTTTACGGGAAGGGGTTTATTGAACGATATATTAGCAAAAATACATACGTTGGAGATGTTATGAATATACAGCTGGATGACATCACATGTGCATTATGTGACAACAGTAATGTGAGAGTTTTGTCACGGATCATTCATTATTGTTTGCTACCATCCATCCACAGACATCTGTTCTAAAAGAACCTTTGTTATCTCCATTCTGTACAAAAACATGACATTAAAAATTTCTCTCCACCATCACTACAAATAAACAATTTTGAGCGGAATAATCCATTATCTTCCTTTATTTACACAATGACGTTTTGAAGATAATCATTCATTCATTTTTCACCGCTTTTCCAAAGCCAGGTCACGGATTGAATGATGCAGAAAGAAGTTTGGCTCCTCAGCATCCCAGTATCTTTCAGGCCTCAGATGGGATGCCGTCAGGACCCATTGGCTTCCCATTTTTCATATGCTGGATTGCTGCTTCAGCCTCTGATGCCTGATCGGACACCAACCCATCACAGTGCAAAAAAAAAAAAACAATAGGATAGGATAAATTACAACACAGCAGCATTAGCAGTGAGGCATACACTTCCCTTTCCCAGCCACCCTTGCCAACTTATACTGTGGGATCCCAGGCCATCTGGTAGGCCTAATCCTCCCAGCAAGCTCTGGGTCTTTCCTGGGCCGTCTTTTCCCACCCTCTTGTGCCCGTAAAACCTCCACAGGGAGGCGCCCAGGAGGCATTTGTATCAGATGCCCACCACAATTGGCTCCTCTTTATGCCGAGGATCAACAGCTTCACTCCGAGCCCCTCTCTAAGGGAGAGCCCAGTGACTCTGCAAAGAAAGCTCATTTCGGCCACTTGTATCCACAATCTCATTCTTTTGGTTGTTACTCAATGCTCATGACCATAGGTGAGGGTAGGGATGTGCGGTATATGGACTGGTAAAATCGAGAGCTTCGCCTTCTTCGCCATTACAGATCAGTATGGCGTCCTCATAACTACACTTATAGATCTCACCCTCCCCTTTCCCTCCTCACTCATGAACAAGACCCCATAGATATTGAAAACCCTCCAACTGAGGCAGTAACCCGCCTCGCCCTCCACTCGGAGAAGACAGTCCACCTTTTTTCCTACTGAGGACAATGACCTCAGATTTGGAGGTGTTGATCTTCATCCCTGCTACTTCACAAACAGTCCCCGGTGCATTCTGGAGTTCGCAGCCCGATGAAGCCATCAGGTCCACGTCGTCTGCAGAAAGAGAACGGGACCAAAATCAATGATGTCAGAAGTGCTGCTATAAATATGAACAGTGACCACACTCCATGATGTCCACTGATTAGGCTTTGGCAGAAGATATGACAGAGTTTTTTGGGTACAAACTTTCACTTCATCTGTAGATCTCAGTTTTGTACAGAAATCTCAGGGAGTCAGGGGGGCTCCACACTGCCAGCAGGTTCCGACTTCCACTCATCCAATTCATACGAGACTCCGTGGCCGCCATCTCCTTATTTTCCTTTGACTCGCATATTGGCAACACCTCACATAATTAGAAAACCTCCACATGGCCTCCAAATTTATTTCATTGCAATGAACGGCTTTCAAAACAAAGCTCTTCGGCTGTGATGCCCACCCCGGTGGAATGATTAAGCCCGACTAAAGGCATTTTAATAAAGTCGGTCGTAGGCGCCAGACGGGACAGAAAGGCTGCTGTAGATACCGCCGTCCATTCAGCCTTTGTTTGTCTTGATATTTAACCTTTATGTTATTGATCGGTGCACATTCCGCCACTTGGGCATTTTAATTTTTTATTAGGCCAATTTGTGCTAAAGATGTGCTTGGAGATCCGGGGCTCCTTCGCTCTCTCGCTTAGCCACATTGCTTTTTGTTTCGATGGCACTCACTCTGCAGACTACAAAGAGCCTTTTAACTGATCTGCTGTTTGAAGACATTTTCAGCCTCTCATCCTCCTCTTCTCCCCGTGAGTGTTAAAGAAAACAAAAGTGCCAGGCCGGCCTAACTGGTACCACCCAGTAGCAGCAAACCATGAGCTGGGAGAGGCCGTCGCTGGCCCATGGAGGGTCCCTGTGGTCCTTGGCACCACACAGGTGAGGCAGTCGAGTCCAAATGTGATTCATTGGTCGGCGCACAGATGTTAATATTAATGCCCCCCTAAGAAAGCCTGGCTCACTTCACTTCATGTGTGCAGAAAAGCGCAGGAAATTCAACATCCCACTCCCCAGTGCCATAGCGAGTGATGACAAGCAAAACTGAGCTCACAGGGCAGCTCCATGAGAACAAAGTTAAATCCGTGCCATTGGCACAAATGTTTTCATCTCATCTGCAACCACTATGTGCAGAGCATGGCAAAAGGGGTGTGGCTAAGGAGCACATAGGAGGAGCTTCTTCGCTGCTAATATTCATTGGCCTGGTCAGGTGACCTGCTCTGTTTGGGACGTCAATCCTTTCTTCATTTTCTTCCTAGCATTTATTCCTTTATTAACGCAGGGTCCGCTTTTCGGCATATCGTTCTCCATCTTCTTCTCGTCTAAGACATCTTCAGGTGAGGCGTCTGCGTGTTTCGTGTCCTCGTTCAACTGATCCAGCCATCACTTCTTTGGTCTTCCACACAGTCTTTTGCCACCAGGACTGAAGTGAAGGGCTTTCTTGGCCACTGTCTGCTCGCTGCTCCACATCATGTGACCATACCACTGCCTGCGCGCTTCTCGCATCTTTGCCATGATGGCGCCACTCCCATCACACGATCCTACCAGGTCAGGTCCAGACTCCAGCATAGCATCTGCATTTCCAGGACATTCACTGCTTGCTCGTGCTTGGTTGTTGTTGGCCAACATTCCATACCGTAAAGGGTGACTGGTTGGACGATGGAGTTGTACGTCTTTATTTTGAGATAGTTGGGCATTCTACAGTTGCAAAGGGCACTGCTGACCCAGCGCCACTTCACCCAGGTCACGTAAATCCTTGCTCAGGCATCAGGAACAGAATTACCATCTGATGAGATAAGCGAGCCGAGGTATCTGAAGTTGCCGATTTTGAGGTCTTTGTCTGTCAATGCATATCATACCAGGGGTCTGCCAGCCACAGTCCATGCATTTTGTCTTTATGATGTTGAGCCAAAGTCCATTTTCTTCCAGCTGGTCTTTCCAGTGCTGCGTCTTCACTTCCAGCCCTTGGAGCATTTCCACCTTGAGTAGGACGTCGTTAGTGCAGAGAAGCGTCCATGGAATCTCCGTTTGGATGTGTGCAGCTGTGGTGTCCATGCTGAGGATGAAAATCAGTGAAGTGTGGGCCAATCCTCGGTGGACGCCAATGTGCAGCTCCTTGTTCTTTTCCCTGATGGTATTCCAGCAATTGTTGTGCCGCGTGAATGGTGTCTGCTTTCGTGCAGCCTTTGGTTTGGCGACACACTGAAGATGTTCCTAAGTGGACTCTCAAGCAGGTGGATCAGTTGGTAATTCATGCAATCCCTGACGTCACCTTTGCCTACCAAGACTGGCACAGTGATACTGGTCGACCATAATCGAGATACTCTGCCATGTTTGGTGATTCGATTGAATGATGCAGAAAGAAGTTTGGCTCCTCAGCATCTCGGTATCTTTCAGGCCTCAGATGGGATGCCGTCAGGACTCATTGTCTTCCCATTTTTCTATTGGCTGGATTGCTGCCTCAGACTCTGATGCCTGATGGGACACCAACCCTTCACAATGCAAAAAACACAATAGGGTAGGATAAATTACAACACAGCAGCATCTCTTTTGCCGTGTTGTGCGCTCATCCGGCGTTTGTGGTTTTCCCTCCTGGTCCAGTCAACTGCCATGTCTGACTTCCGACTAGTCTAGAGTTTGAATGGTACTAAAATCTTGACTCCTGTATCAACAGCAGATGTTGTTTGTCCATACCGGTTCCGAAACAAATAATGGATAACTCAACGTGTCAAACGGCGGCCTCCCTGCTCCACTACACAATCGCATGTCCACTGCCTTGCCATAATCTGCAAACCAATCCAAGGACCTTTTCCACCTTTGGGATAACTTTGGTGGCAGAAAGTCGAGGGCGGCTTTGGCAGTTGTGGTCGCACAAATAAAAGACTGAGAGCGACGTGCTAGAAAACTTCCATTCATTTACTTCTGGTGGTAACCGTACTATTTTTAAAAATGTGATTTTTCAGCATCGCTATACCACACAACCCTAGTCTACAGTAGACTCTGTTCACACTCAACCAGTCCAGAGTTCCAAGGAGTCAAAAATGATTGCATTAAAGATGGAAGCAATCATAAGATGGAGAGCAATGTCGTGCCCACGATGTTCATAACTTTCACGATGGTGTAATGATAAACTTTCCTTGTATGCATTTTAAGCACATGAATGCCTTGGGTTGGGGGCATCTTTAGGGCTCTCACAAGGTAAGCAATACCACTCCAAGCCAAGAGGTGGCACTGTTGCAATGCTAAGGAAGGTCAGCTGGAAGACCGTTGACCTCAATTCCTTGCCAGCCTGGGAAGCTCCACCCCTTCCGGGATCCCCCTATATAAAACGGGACAGCCGCCGGAAGTAGGCATTTAGTTTCAAGCTCTGCCCAGAAGCAACCTGGAAGAACTTGGACCTTTTGTTTCACGTCAGATGTCATTAATGTGTTTTTTGCTTTCTTTGTCTTGGTGGGGTCTTAGTTTGACGCTGCTCTCCCCTTTATACTCTTTATTATATGGACCTGAAGAGCATGCCTCAGATTCCTGCTGTGGCCCTCATATGTTACACCATCTTTTATTTCAGCTAATAAGCTAGAAGAAGAAGTTGCACATCGAGGTACTGATGGGGTTTCCCAGACCAGGAGGTGGCTTGTAATTTGGCTTTTGGATCTTCTCTCTCATTCTCTCTCTTTCAATTTCAGGAAGTGACAGAATTGAGCCTTTCAGGACTTCATAATCGTGGGCACACACACCTGCCCCCTCCCCCTTCGTTTACGCCCATGTTCCTCTCACAGCTTGTGAGCTGCCGGGTAAAGCAGGCAATAGTGAAGAGCAGGCATGTCATGACATTGCACATCGCGTCTGCTTGCCAAGTGAGGCTTGGGGTTCGGCACGTGACGCCATCGGTGCCATGCCTCACACTTCTTCCGGCATGTCAAGAGGAGTGATGGCTTTGTTAAGGCCTGTCAATGCGGCAAGTACAAACGGGGCGGGCAACATCACTCCCGCCTCAAGTTGTGGCATATCTCATGTTTAACCATTACTGTATATCTCTGCTGCCACTCAAGTGCCACCTGAATATGTGTAAAGTGTGTCAGTGCCATCCCTCATGCATGTGCCATATCAATTGCATGCAATTCCAGGACCCCAGGGGGTTTAAAAATAACATCCGAGGCACAAAGTGGGCAGGAGCCTTGACAAGGAGTGGTGGGAGCTCCAGCACAAGTGTTGGGTCTCCTCTTTACCAGAAACAGACCCTCGACTCAACCCAGACATGGGCACTTTACCAGGGACACAGAGGTGGACAATCATGGAAGAACCCGTCAAGAAATAGGGAAAGTGACCAGAGGTGCCACTCAGGTAGTAGCCTCATACCATTATGAGGAAGGCCAAACCACAGGGAGGTGGCCATGGGGAGAAAGACTGAAAGAATTTGCGTGAATGAGACCCCCAGCCAGGCCAGATCCATCTGGAGAAGAGAAGTCTGGGGGCATCCAAGAGCAGGAAATACAAGCGGTAAGGCAAGCAAGGCCCAGCTTACTTATAGATTGTGCTTATTTTGAAAGGCGCCATATATAGCGAAAAGGACCGTTTGAGCTGCGTTGAGCTGCATTGTCATCGCCCGGTTGCAGCAGTGACTCCACTTGTTAATTTGGACCCTCATTGGTGACCTGGCTTTGTAAGGCACATTATGGGTCTGGCTTATTGTGAAAGATGCCAAATAAAGTGAACAGATGTGTTGATGTTGCCATCCGTACGCTAAGCAGCTCTGTTCATGGACTCCTCAGAGACACCGTGAAAGGCGCTATAAAGTGAAATGATTGGGTAAGGGGGGGCACAAGATTGTGCTTAATTTGAAAGGCGCCATATATAGTGAAAGGACTGTTTGAGCTACGTGGTCATCGCCCGGGAGCAGCAGTGACTCTCTACTGTTAATTGGTCCCTCGCTGGTCACCTGCCTTTGTAAGGTGAAATATGTTTGTGCTTATTGTGAAAGGCGCTATATGAACTAAACGGAATGATCACCAATTGAAGCTTTATGAATAATGGATAATTTATTCTCCATCAATAATTGGGTTGGTAAAGTCATACTCAGTGTAATCCTCCTTCCATTTTCTCATTTTTTCGCGACTAGCCATGATTAAATGAACGGTAAAAAAGTAAAAGCGAAGCGACGGTGACTTACTGAGGCAGGCAGGCGACAGCACAATAGCACGCGGGCTCGATGTAGTGCGCGTCAAGTCGATCTAAAATGCGCAGTCAGATTCGAAAAAATATATCTTTTCAAGTTCTATTTGGATATAAGTAGGTTATATTTAGTCGACAGAAATATCTTTGGTAGGAATGTAAGTTGAATTTAGTCTTTACATTTCTATGGTGAAGAAAAATGTATGCAATGATGACTAAATTTAGCTTACATTCCTACCAAAGATATTTCTGTCGACTAAATAAAATTTACTTATATTTAAAATTTAAATAGAACTTGAACAGATATGATAGTTCATAATACCCAAGCAGCACTAAGTGCTCGTAAGAGTGGAAGTCATCCGTTTTAACAAGCTGCGTATTGCACTGATACGAAATAGCCTGCCCATTTAATTATTTAGGAATGGATAGATAAATTAAGATTTTGTACAAATAATGTTTTTCATTTTTCTTCTTCGATGGATTCTGGCACCCCAATCGGGAAGCGCTGACTTAAATCAACCAAATCCTGCATACAAGTATGAGGTACAAAACGGAGATTTCTATCAACTTTTGGGCTATTCCCACTAACCGGAAGTGGACTTTACCTTTCATTCATAAGCTGCAGAGTCCGATTTATTCAACTTTACTTTTATAATAATTCTTCAATATATTAATAATTTGATTAGTTATTGATGGTTCTTCAATGCACATATTATAAAAAATATACTCATTGTCTTGCGGTTTACTCCTCAAATATCTGAGCATACGAGAAAGTCGAGGGGAGACCACTCCCGATTTTTTTTTTTGCGGGCCGGCCCCCCGAAGCGGCCCGCAGGGCGCGGCGCGTGTGCCTGACTGGATTCCTCAGGCTGCGGGCGTGATGGGTTTCCGAAGTTTTCCCCGAGATTCCGGTTTGCCAGTTGTCTCATTTGCTCCAGCCTGGCCGGTGCCCCCCTTTGCCCTCTCGCTCTGCCACGGGACCTCCGCCGTGCTATCTGAGGACACTCGGCGCGCGTCTGTTGTGCTTATGGTATAGCAGGGAGTTGAGCTAAAATGCCTTCCAGACTTGTGGCTCTGCTCCAGCCCGGCAATTGCTGCCTCCATCGGGAGACAATGCGAGGTCTTAATGCCTTGTGGAAGTTTCCTTGCTGAGCGGACATTTTTGCCTGTTTATTTATTTATTTTTGACTCCTTTGATAACCTCTCTATTTTTTCTGAATGATTACAGCATTAAGAAAGTGCTTAAAAGGATACGTGGGGTATTTTTAATTTTTTTTTAAACTCCAAATTATTCCTAAACATTTATGGTATATTAACTGGCCACATGAAACTGTTCAAAGGTGAACCTTTTCATTTTTTTATTATAAATGTTAATGTCACTTTGTCTATTTTCGCAGCTTACAATGGGGCTTCAGGTCACCCGGGTCCAAACATAAAACAAAAATTGGGCCTAAACCACGACCCCCACATTCTAACTCGGGCCCCTAGGTCAGGATCTCTGGCGGGCCCTTCATCTAGGGTTAAGGAAAACGTGATACCTAATAGGATTTAAAATAAAATAAGCGAGATTAACGATGCGAAAACATAAGTATTATTATGCACATTTATTGAATATATTTATAAAGTAAAGATCCTAATGAAAAACTTACAATAGTATCAAAAATGATTGCAAAATCTGTTTTCTAGCTTTCTTTGATGCAAAATTTTCAATGACCTCACGAAAATCAACATGTTTAACTAAATCATTTTCGATACACAGACTTGCTAGATGACGAAGTCGTTTTTGACTCGTTGTACTTCTTTGCCATGTTTTTAATGAATTTGCCAATCTGCTAAACGATCTTTCTGCTGAAGAAACTGTAACTGGGACTGTACAAAACAATTTAATAGCGAGACAGATATTGGCAAATAAATATACCTTGAAGTTTTTTGTTGTAAATTGCGTTCAAAATTCTAATTGGGCTTTTTTCAACACCAAAAACTGTCTTGTAAATACTTTTGAAGTGAAACATTTCTGTGACCCGACATTTGCGCGACAGACATATGCGCGCCGTCAAAATCGCGAAAGTTTAATTAAATATGAATTACTAGTTTAAAGCATATAGAATAATGCTTATTTTAGAAGTCAATATGAGATGCGGCATGCCATCAGCACGGCACGCAGATAGTCCTTAAGATCACGCCCTGCATGTGCATAGGAAGAATTGCAGCAAGGGCGTCCCAACTCTCTTGGCCTCTCTCGCGATTTTGTCGGCGCTCATTTGTCCGTCGCGGTTTTGTCGGGGCGCATATGTCTATCGCGCAAATGTCGGTGAACCAAGATTTCATCCAGAAAGTCATCTGACCGATCTTGTGCATATGCATGTACAAGTTTTGCAGCTCTTGCGGTGAGTTGACTGTTGTCCAAGTTCTGAAAATTCAAATTGGGTGAGAATAATTCACAAATGGCATCTGCTGCTTCAAATCTTGTCTTTAAATCGCTGATGATAACATCCAATACTGGGAAAACTACCGAAATTTTGAAATCGTATTCTGGTTCTGTAGAAGGTTTTCGGTTATTTGGAAGTTGAGTTTGCACTGCTACTACCTCAGCAACTGCTTTCGCCTCCTGAATAACACTTTCCCACGATTCACGTAAACGCTGCGTTTCTTGAACGAGGTCTTTTACAAGTGAAGTTTCAACATCGAGTGTTATTCCTTTACTTTGTATGACAACGTTCTCGTTGTGAACACTTGCTAATATTCTGTGCCAAAACACTGTCATCAGCAGACCTTTATAAGATCGGAAATATTTTCTTCGGCCTTTACTTGTGTTCAAGGCTGAAGGGGTTAATCCTGTAGCCAAATCTCCAAGAATGACATCGAGTACAGTAAGCACTCCAGGATAATGTTTAATAATCGGGCGTACAGCTTGAATTCTTTCACTCCACCTTGTTTCTGAAAGCCTTTGAAGGGATAATGGTACATGTTTTTTCGACCAGTGGAGAGGTCAACGTTTTATTTGGATTCGTAAAATGTCAAATTGAGAAAGTTGTAGAAAAATGTATGTTGACATTTTTTTAATTGAAACTTTTTTTGGTATTGTTTTTAGCTTTCAAAATATTTTATGCTGAAGTTGACACTCAACGCTGTAGGATCAATTCTTGCTTTCCGTTCATATGTTTTGTTTGTGCATATCATCTACTCATCCCGCGCCGGGCCCCTGTGATCCTGGGCCCCCTGGCTAGAGCCCTGTCAGCCCCCCCCCCCCCCCCCCCCCCCGTGGGGGCCATGGCCTAAACTTACCAAATACGTCCATTTTTTAAGGCAAGAGTGTTTCCAGATATGAATCTGCGTCTCAAGAGAACATTAGATAAACTTTATTAATCTCAAAAGGAAATTAAGATGCATAGAATAGCAGAAATATAAAAGGCGAGAAAACGGACTCACCGGTTTGATAACCCAACCAATCAATCGATAAATAAATAAATAAATAAATAAATAAGTGAATGCTACATGTGAGGTGCGACTGAACCCATAGAATAAACTAACTGTGTGTGTACCTCGACACTGGTGGCTTCTGTCACCTTCAAAAAGTCGTCCCCTTCTGTCACAATGCGTGTATTTAGATGACACGGACATCTAAACCTGGAATACTCCTCGGGTTCGCCTGAAGATCTTTGTCCTTTCGGGTCAGTTTTACAAATCACAAAAAGGGGCAAAAGTCGGGTGAAAAGGGCCGATGGTCCAATCTGGTAACCGATTTCTTAGCCTGGATGTCACCTATGCCAAGTCCATCATGGCTTGGGGGACAGTCATCCTCTTCTGGAGTCGTCATTCACATCTTCTCTTCATTTTTTACGCCACCCACTTGACATTTTCGGGGCACTCTCATCATATGCCGCTTTCAACGGCTCCGATGTTTCTGCAGCCCTTTATAGCAAGGGCGCAACACTTTCATTTTGGGAATTAAACGGTCAATTTGATGCCCAGGTGGCGAGGATCAGCACGTGAATGTGTGACCAGCCAAAATCTGCAACACCAGTGCGAGGCTGCCCAGTCATATTAGCATGTACACCTGTGCCCCCCAATTAAAAAACGCACACCCTGCCATGGACCCCCCAATACGCATCACCACATCTCCTTCTCCCCATAAGCTGCCAGTTGCATGGGTACAATTGGTAGCCAGTGTCTGTGGCAATGGCACTTTCACACCCACACTTAAATTACTAGAAGCACTTTAAAACCCACACACTAACACAATTCCTAGGCCTCCATTCATTTAAAAATAAAAATAAAATAATAACAATCAATAAATAGTTTCTTAGAAGTTCTCTTATTGATTTAGTCCCTTCTGGATTCATCATTTAACAGTCTGGCACCAGACCCTCTTACTGTTCATACCTGTCATCTTTGTCCCTCACTGCCACTGGTCCATCCCACCGCTGACACCATTTGTGATGCTGAGGCTCCCTGCACCCCGCTACGCCCCTCCCATCTTCAAACCTTTCATTGACAGCAGCAGCTCTCTTATTCAAGCCAGAAGATCTTATGTGTGTTTGGGGCGTCGTTTATATTTTATAATTTACTACACACGCACACACAGAGTGTCATTTAAATTCAAGTTGTGGCCCCAGGAGACCACAGCATAAATGTATTAAGCAAATATTGGAAATTCGGCTATATCAAAAAAAAAAAAAAAAAAAACGCACTCTGCACTTCATCTCCTTGATTTTCTTACAATCCCCTGCAATTCGTCACCCGCCAGGAGTGTGGGGCCTCCTCGAGCTCATTTTGCGAGTGCAGCATTTTCATTTTGAGAATTGGCTCATCGCTGGTACTTTTTCTTTCCATACTTTGACAGATAAGCCATCGTGTTAAATTGGTAACATGTCTGACTGTGAAGACGAGGATACATGTAACGTAATCACTGAACCGTATTTGTACAAAAGCAGAATATACCGACGAGGCGATCCAACGCATCGAAGAGGGAAGAACAAACCTGGAGATAAAAAAGGAGCAGAAGAGGAAAGTGAAAGGTACGGCGATGCAATGGACGAGTGGCGATAGGCGGCGCGCACGTGGAAACTGTGAAGTAAGGGCCACTCGTGAGGAGCGCGTCTGTGGCAGGGAGTGGAACGGGACGCTTAAAATTTAACACACACACACACACACACAGAAGAGCAGAGAGACACAAACTATACTTCACCCGCCCCGGACCTCCCACAGTATGTGTGCAGCAGAAGGATTCTTAGAACTTCCTTATGGAAACGGGCTCCGTTATGCCTTACTGTGTTTATCAAGTTACTTACATGAGAATTTAAAGATACATTTCTCATCAAGACAAATACCAAGGCACCAATATTCTGTAACTCTTTCAATGTTGGATCCATTCATGGTAATAATATTTAAAAAAATAAATATTTAGATCATCCAATTTATTTGTGTTTCATCTTCTGAAACTGCATTTCCTGGTGAGGGTCACAGTCAGATTATCATAAGCCAGCTGTGCTAACCACCTAAGGCGGCTTGAAATCTAAGCAAGCAACGTAGACCTCGGTGATAACATTTACAGTGTGCCATGCAATGTGTAAAGAAGAATACTAATAAATACATTTACTGTATATAGTGCTTCTCCCATGCACAAGGTGCCCTCTCATGTGTATTCTATTTGGTATGAGATTTGTAAAAGCTACATTAATGTTTGCGATGCACCATCTGTTGGAATGACAAATGCAATT
>JANRMT010062789.1:5127390-5153838 GCA_026402145.1 Polypterus bichir lapradei | reverse complement strand
CACCATCTGTTGGAATGACAAATGCAATTCATTTTATTGATACAAATGTTTGCGATGCACCATCTGTTGGAATGGCAAATGAAATGCATTCATACAAATGATTGCAATGCATCATCTGTTGATATGAGAAATGCAATGCATTTTATTACCACAAATGATTGTGGTGCACCATCTGCTAGAATGACAAATTAAATGCATTTTATTATTACAAATGTTTGGAATGCACCATTTGTTTGAATGGCCAATGCAATGCATATGCCTCTGTTGTATGACATTTGGCATGGGATTCATAAAAGCAGTGTTAATGTTTGAGATACACTATCTGTTGGAATGACAAATGAAATGCATTAATACTACAAATGTTTGTGATGCACCATGTGTTGGAATGACAAATTAAATTTATTAATACAAATGATTGAGGTGCACCATCTGCTGGAATGACAAATGCAATGCATTTTATTACTACAAATGTTTGCGATGCACCATTTGCCTGAATGGCCAATGCAATGTATATGTCTCTGTTGTATGCCATTTAGCATGGGATTCATAAAAGCAGTGTTAATGTTTGAGATACACTATCTGTTGGAATGACAAATGAAATGCACTAATACTACAAATGTCTGTGATGCACCATGTGTTGGAATGACAAATTAAATTTATTAATACAAATGATTGAGGTGCACCATCTGCTGGAATGACAAATGCAATGCATTTTATTACTACAAATGTTTGCAATGCACCATTTGTCTGAATGGCCAATGCAATGTATATGTCTCTGTTGTATGCCATTTGGCATGGGATTCATAAAAGCAGTGTTAATATTTGTGATGCTTCATCTCTTGGAATGACAAATGCAATGCATTACTACAATTTTTAGTGATGCACCATCTGTTGGAATGACAAGTCATTTTTATTGATAGAGCACGTTTAAAACTGAAGTTGACCAGAATGGTGTACAGCTTTCATAAACACACCAATACGTATATATAATTAAATACACCAAAAGTTTAAATTAGTAAAAATAAATAAAAATAAATAAAGTTTAAAAAGCTAAGGCAAAAAGATTTAAAAAGTTACCATAGTTGGTGGTGACCTAATATAAAAAGGTTGACTGTCCCAAAGCTTAGGAGCAGCTCTACAAAAGCAGGTCTCCGCTAAGCTTAAGTCTAGAACTCCGCACGACCAATAGCTTCTGGTCACATGACCTCAGTGGTCATGAAGGAGATTAAGGTGGTAAGAGTTCAGTAAGATAAAAGGGGGCAAAACCATTCAGAGACTTGAGAACAAACAGTAAAAGTTTAAACTTAATATTGTAGCAAACAGGAAACCAGTGACGAGGCGCTAAGACGCACGAGACGTAGCCGTTTGCTTTCACTGGGCAGGAGCGCATCGGCGAACACTGGAACAGGAGGCGTCCTCCTTGAAGGGATGGTTACACCGACCACCATGAGATTTATTGCAAAACTGTAGCAACCAGTAAATGGTTTGCCTTTTGCACATGTATGCAGCATCCAAACTTCACAAAACACAATTCAGACGCACGCGGGTGAGAAACACAACAGGCACCAAGGAAAGCCACTCGTCTATTCTGGAATACGATCTTCTGCCATGAATCAAGGAATGAGTTGTTTTAATGAGCAGGAGGGACTTCGTAAGACGCACAAACCAATCAGAGGGCACTCCGGGTGTGCATTTTCAAAACGATTACCATATAATGTTGAGCTGGCATTTCACCCAGAGAGTTTTCAAAAGTTTAAAAATGCCAGGTAGTATCAATGAAATGGGAAAATGGAGACTAATGTCCGTGTAGTGTTCATGTAGTAGTGTGGACGGGGCCAACGTTTACCCCTTTAACTGAACATTTTGTGATATGGACAACAACAGAAGATACAAGGAAGGAGCAAATACTTTTACACAACACTGTGAGTGAGCAGGCGGCCACGGAGTTCGTCCAAATGGATGCTAAAGTTGACAAACATGGCCCGATTAAGTTAAGTTTTGCAGCCCGAGAGCATTTAACGGTAAACTTGGCTGGCGTCTTCTTTCGGTTCAAGAAAGACCGACAGACAGGAGAGTCAGTGGGGCGGAAAGAGTGAAACGCCGCGCGTTGTCGGTGACTCAAAGTCGTGTGACTCAACCTTGTGATTCACGCTGGGCACGTTAAAGAGCCGCGGGGGCCCCCCCCCCCCCCCCCGTTCATTAAGGGAGCGCCGGCGGCTCGCAGGGCCCGCAGTTTTAATCAATTACGGCGGTCTGAACTCCCGTCCAACGTCATATTCAGCCAAGGCCCCCTCCACATGCCGGAGTCCCCTCGCTGAGCGCAATTCTCCAAAATAAAAAAAAAAGAAAAGAAAGAAAGAAGGAATGTTGGCAAAGAGCAGCCGCGGCTCTCGACAAACCCAAAACAGCGTTTATGAGACCCCGAGGTCTGATCCAAGTTCCAGTCGAGCGGCTTGGACCGAGCAGCGCCGCCGCCGCCGCCGCGCCTTTGAAGTGGCTGCGTCTCTTTAAAAGGCTCTTTACGCTCGTCACACGATCGGCTGCAGCGGCCCTTGAAACACAAGGGACCGTTTAAAAGGATTTGGAAAGGCTTCGGAATCAGCCCTCCTCACTTTTGAACTGAAAAGAATTCAATTTGGATTTGTTTATCGTCGAAAGTGCCAGGGTGGCAGGGCAGGAGCACCCGGCGTGCCGCTTAGGCTTTTCTTTCTTTCTTTTTTTTTTGCTCATTTGCAGATGAGCTCATCGGTGAATTCGACGCTTTGGCACTCGGGGACGTTCACTTTTTTTTTTTTAAACCGTCAGCAGCCACATGGAGACAAAAGGACCCCCGAGAGGTGTCGGTGTGACGGCGGTGGGCGAGAAACGACAATTTTGAAACTAAACTGGCGCTGAGAAAATCCATCAATCAATGAATCAATCAGTCTTTGGAGTTCTATAATTACAATGGACTGTAAACTGATGCAGAGTACTTTATATAACACTTTTCACTGACAGTACACTTTACAGGCTTCCACTGGGATCTCTCATTAGGACACATCATGTTAATTTTCACTCGTATATGCAGATGACACCCAGTTCTACTTTTCTTTTAGATCAAATGAAGATCCTCCGATGTTGTCTTTAATTAGTGTTGTTAGTGGATTAAAGGCGTGGATAGATGTCTTTAAACTTATTTAAAATTAAATTTAAAATTAAAATTAAAGATGGATGTCTTTAATCAGATAAAACAGAGATGTTAATTGTTGGAGGGAATGACGCTGATCACAACAATATTCGGTCATCATTTAACTCAGTTGGAATCCCCATTAATTCCACTGAATCAGCCCACAATCTCGGCGTTATCTCTAGCAGGTCATTTAAAGCGCACATTACAAAGTTGTCCAAATCAGGTTTCTTCCGTCTTAAAAAACGTTGGGAAATGAAAGTGCTTTCTAAATAAAACAGGATTCTTAGAAATGAATTCCTGCTTTTATTTCTAGTAGGATTGACTACTGCAATGCGGTGTTCACTGGCTGTTCAAACTGTTCTTTATTCAGCCTCCAGTTAATCCAAAATGCTGCTGCAAGAATTATTACAAGAACAAGAAAATGCGAACACGTAACTCCAGTCCTTGCATCCTAACATTGGCTCCCGGTTAAGTTTAGAGCAGATTTCAAAATCCTCCTTTTAACATATAAAGCATTAAATGTCCGCGGTCCGGCTTACTTGTCTGAACTTATCATGACTTACAAACCTGAGCGCACATTAAGATCTCAAGATGCCGGTCTGCTTGTGATTCCAAGAATTAATAAAATAACAGCAGGAGGTCAAGCTTTTAGTTACAGGACCTCCCTAAACTGTGGGGTGGTCTGCCTGCTACTATAAGAGATGCCCCTTCGGTCTCAGTTTTCAAATCCCGGCTGTAGACTCACTACTTCAGTTTAGCACACCCTGACTAGAGCTGCTGATTAACTGTACAGGGTGCGCACAAAGTCCGTATACCCCTGTCTTTTGGAGGATTTTGAAAACACGTTTCGATCGCAGGAGCTGCGATAAAGTGCACACTCGTCAGAGAACATAACCTTTTCCTTCTCAGCATTTGTCGGAAATTTTTGCGGCATCAGATCACAAGCTTCCTGACGTCTGTCCAAGTCGGTATCTGATAACTCGTTAACGTGCAATGGACGCCAACATTTCATTTGCAAGTCCTGTTTGATGTGTTTTCGTATTGTCGATTCCGCTATTCCCAACTCAGCAGCACGTTTACGAGTGGATTTCATTGGGGATCGTTGGACAGACTCTACCACATCTGCATACGTTTCATGCCTTGTGGATGGTCTTCCACTTCACGGCACATCTCGGATGCTGCCTGTTGCAAAAGCTTTCTTCTCCCACTGCAACAACGTCCTCTTTGTCGGCGATGCCTTCCCAAAACGCACAACAAAGTCATCCATGACATTTTTGATTGATTTCCCAGTAACAGGCCGCTCATGAGCCCACACAGTGGCCACCAAACGCTCCTCGATCGTCAAAACACTTGTGTCACCCATCGTTTCGTCTTGGAACGACCGCCACTTCGTTGCGATTTCTTGAGTGGCAGCAGGTGTCGGAAACACACCTCGAAATACCGGGAAGACTTGGGCTGATGTCCACAGGAACCAAATTGTCATGGTTATTCCTGTAAATGCTCCTAAAGATAGGGGCATATGGACTTTGTGCGCACCCTGTACAGACTGCATCACCGTTGTCAGTCATTAGCACTAAAACAGAAGTAACATGACAGTTAGAATTTGTTAGTCACCCTCACCTGTTCTGTTTCTCTTCTCGGTACTCAAATGTGGCACTTGGTGCCAATGCCCACCTGCCAAGTTATTTTGCCTGCTTAAGGTAAAGTCATCCCTGATGGAGGATCACAGGAATTGTGGGAAATAGAGTTCCTTTCATTGGCTGACTCAGCTGTGGAATGGCCAATAGGAGGAGGCAGCTTGATGGCTGAGGCCTCCAGGACTCTAAACAAATCCAAATCATATTATGGGATTTCATCTACTGTTAAATTCTACTCTGTACTTGTAAAAGTTTTAGTTTTATGCTGTATTGAAGATTTGTTCTGTTCTGTGTATTGTATTGTATTGTATTGACCCCCTTCTTTGACACCCACTGCACGCCCAACCTACCTGGACAGGGGTCTCTCTTTGAACTGCCTTTCCTGAAGTTTCTTCCATTTTTCTCCCTACAAGGGTGATTTTTTTTTTTTGGGAGTTGTTCCTTGTCTTCTTAGAGAGTCAGGGGGGCTGTCAAGAGGCCGGGCCGGGCCTGTTAAAGACCATTGCAGCACTCCTTGTGTGATTTTGGGCTCAACAAAAATAAATTGTATTGTATCGTTACAAAATGATGCACAAAACCTCTATTGGCACCATTCACAAGCAGAAACTGTATTATAAGCCTATAAAGTGTTGCGATATAATTATCTTTTCTATTTATACATTTTGGCTGACACCTTTGTCCAAGGTGACTTACATTTGAAATACAGTTGGTTTTATTTGTTTTGTTTTTCCAACTGCAGCACAGGCAGGTGACAAGGTGACAAGGGCGGAGTGGTGGCTCTGAGGCTAGGGGTCTGCACTGGCAATCAGAAGGTTGCCGGTTTGAATCCTGTAAATGCCAAAAGGGACTCTGCTCTCTTGGGCCCTTGAGCTGCAATTGCTGAGCGCTTTGAGTAGTGAGAAAAGCGCTAAATAAATGCAAAGAATTCATTTGATTTATTTATTTATTTATTTATTTAAGAGTTAAGTGAAGGTGAAATGGTGTCAGAAGTGGGATTAGAATCCACAACCTCAGGGTTTGAAGTCCACAGTTCTATCCACTACACCTAACACAGCACCCTTCGCAAAGAGTATCATTATAATGGGCTGTACACGGATACAGAAAACCCGCCTTTCCTTTATATAGTGCCTTTCATAGTGAACAACATTACAAAGGACTGGAAAAATGATGTACATATCTTTACTGTTGTGGTGGATTGCCGGCATTTTACTCCGGCCCTCACCCCCAGGCCGCCAGGAGGAGCTCTCCCGAGAGCATATATGGGCCCCGAATTCCAGCAGGGCCTCATGGACTATGGAGTTTTTATACACAGCCCTGCTGGATACCTTGGGGGCCACTGGGAGTCGCTGTCGGGAAGCCAGTGGACTCATTTGTGCACCATGACCCGGAAGTTCGTCACAGGAAGAGCGACGGGCTTCCGGGGTGAAGAAAAGTACTGTTTACTCTGACCCGGAAGGAATAAGGACTTGTGGAACTGTTGGGCAGAAACACTTCCGGGTCAGGAGGAATAAAAGGACTCTGGGAACTCCCAGACAATGAGCTGAGCTGGGTGGTAGGAGGGCAACGCGTCTGGGAGTGGAGGATTGGTTATTGTGATTTATTATTGTAGTTATTGGTTTATTTATGAATAGTGAGGAGTGGAGGGTGCTTGGTGCACGTTATTATTATAATAAAACAAATAATTGTGGCACTTTTACCAGGTGTTTGGCGTGGTACCTGAGGGTTCAAGGGAGCACTGGTGCCCCCAACTGCGACACTGTATATAGTGCCTTTTGCCGTATCAAGTCAAGTTGGGGAGCCTGCACTGGTACAGCGTGTTGCGGCACCCACCACACGGCGAAACAACTCGGTATCCCAGTTGGCAATCCCCCAGGCAGACATGCTGTCCAGTCCCACCCTCCGGAAATGACCCTCTATCTGCCGCAGCCAGGTGTTACGTGGGCCTGGTCCAGCCAATGAGGATCTTACGAGCCAGATCACCTTGGGGAAACGCGCCACATGGCCGTAGTGCCGTAACTGACGCGCCCCCACAGTGCAGGTCATGTGCCTCATTCGGGACTCCATGAGCAAACCAGTGGGACCCGAGGATTTTCCGGAGAGACACACATGGAGTCCAGTCTGCGTCTCAGGTCACTGGTTAGCGTCCATATCTCGCAACCATATAGCAAGACAGGAAGCACCAGGACTCGTCCTGTTGTGCCACACACCCCTTTCCGGTGACCTCATGACCCCCCATGCTCTCCCAATCTGTCTACTGACTTCATACGAGGAGTCACCGGAGTCGTGAATGTCACTGCCAAGGTAAGTAAACTTCTCGATGAGGTCGACTCTCTCTCCACAGACAGACACACTGCTGATGGCCGTGCCCAAGAGGTCATTAAAGGCCTGGCTCTTTGGTTTTTATCAGGACCCTCATAAGCCCAGACACTCAGACCCCTCACTCAGTCTTTCGAGACCCCCGATCAAAGCCTCCAATGACTCCACGAAGATCACAGCATCGTCAGCTAAGTCGAGATCGCTGAATCTCTCTTCACCCACAGCCGCTGGACCCCACGGCCCCCTCAACACCCAGTCCATACAAGCATTGAACAGAGTAGGAGCAGAACACACCGCTGACAAACCCCAGAATCAACTGGGGAAAAAACACAGAGGTAACATGTAATTAGGTGCAAAATGACATGGAAAAGCCATCTTGACTTTATATGGTCGGCCTTTCCAAACCTGTCGCCTCACAAAGGGCTGCATGTGGGGTTTGTTCAGCTGCGTCTGCTCAACTCAGATTTTCATTGGTTGTTTAAAGGAAAAAAAAACTCTTACAGAGGTGGAGCTGGGTGATGTCATGTGATCGGCAACGTGCATAGCAACTGTAAACAATCTGACCAGAGCCAGACAGGAATCGGCACAACAGATGACAGGAAACAAAATGGCGCGACCAGAATAACGATAACAAAATAATAAGCAATAATAAGAGTGAAACAAATGGAGTCTCATTGTAATGGGACTTAAGAGAAAGTGGAAAGAGAAGAAAGGGAAACATTAGCATTTAGTGGAAAAAGTACTATAAGACACTCTAGACCAGGGGTCTCCAACACGTCGCTCGTGAGCTACCAGTAGCTGGCCACCCACCTCCTTCCAAGTAGCTCGCCAAAGGGTTAATGAATCCTACATAAATTTGAAGACTTGATTAGTCACATTAGGGGTGGGCGATCTTTCCAAAAAATCATATCACGATCCTTTCACGACCCACAATCTGAATTGCAATCTCTCTTTTCAATGTGGCAGACACTTAAGAGAATATCCGGACTCAAACTCATCAAGACCTCAGTAACACTTTATTTTAAACCTCAAAGTTAAGTTCAATTGTTCTCTTGTTCGCTAGCTAAGCGGAGTTAAGGCACACAAAGCTGGCGAGTGAGTGAGGAAGGCCCCTCTCTCCTCGGCCAGCTGCGTGTTTCTTGGATTCGCACAAATAAATGGAACTCTGACACATAGAGAAATGAGAGAAGTCGCAAAATAAACCGGAATATTCAAGCAAATTATAGAAAAAAAATCCGATCTGAATCCGTGAAGTAGTTCTCTCGTGAAAAGCGGACAGACAGATAGACAAACAGACTGACATTGGATTTTCTATATTATATATTAGTAAACCTTCACAATAATGTGTAGTTCAAGTCTCAACAGCATTTCTGGAGCTTAGTAGAGCCTGATAACTAGAAGAGTCTTCACCAAGCAGCTCTGAAAATGTCTGCTTTGTTTGGGTCTCCATACCTCTGTGAGTCTGACATGAATGTCATGAAATCAAAGTTCAGAACGCGACTGACAGACGAACACTGAAATGACTCCAAAAGAGTGAACCTGAGGGGGCTCCACTCCACCATACACCTCAGTGCCAGTCATCTGACTAACTAAACAACACATCACACATGTGACTGGACCTGTGACTAAAGTGACATGTGACATGTGACACAACCTTTATAATGCACTGGTGAGGCCTCATCTTGAGTCCTGTGTGCAGTTTTGGTCTCCAGGCTACAAAAAGGACATAACAGCACTAGAGAAGGTCCAGAGAAGAGCGACTAGGCTGATTCAGAGCTACAGGGGGTGACTTATGAAGAAAGATTAAAAGAGCTGAGCCTTTACAGTTTAAGCAAAAGAAGATTAAGAGGTGACATGATTGAAGTGTTTAAAATTATGAAGGGAATTAGTCCAGTGGATCGAGACTTGTATTTTAAAATGAGTTCATCAAGAACACGGGGACACAGTTGGAAACTTTTTAAGGGTAAATTTCGCACAAAAATTAGGAAGTTTTTCTTTACACAAAGAACGATAGACACTTGGAATAAGCTACCAAGTCGTGTGGTGGACAGTAAGACGTTAGGGACTTTCAAAACTCGACTTGATGTTTTCTTGGAGGAAAGAAGTGGATAGGACTGGCGAGCTTTGTTGGGCTGAATGGCCTGTTCTCGTCTAGAATGTTTAATATAAAATGACAAATGAAGAAGTCACATCTGTGGATTTGGAATTGCACTGTTTGGTTTTGACAGCCTTCACGTTTTAATTCAACAGTGTGAGAGACACCAGACATATAAAATGCACTTGCAGGTGAACTCAATATTTTGTTGTGATGTTTTAATGCAAAATGTGAGTTGTGGACACCAACATTTTGTGAATTTTCAGGCAAAACAAGCGCATTCAGTTTGTTTGGGTTCTGATAAGCGATGAGAAGAAACGTTAGAAAACATGAGGAGCTCTCAGCCATTTTCATTTTGTAAAAGTAGCTCTCAGGGGTAAAAAGGTTGGAGACCCAACAAAAAAATAAAGCTTGAAGGTGATTTGAAGAAAACCAAAAAACGTCAGCATTTAGTGGGAAAAGAACTAAGAAAGTAAAGGGGGAAGTGTATCAAAATAAGAAGAAAATTCAACATCCATCCATCCATTTTCCAACCCGCTGAGTCCGAACACAGGGTCACAGGGGTCTGCTGGAGCCAATCCCAGCCAACACAGGGCGCAAGGCAGGAAACAAACCCCAGGCAGGGTGCCAACCCACTGCAGGAAAATTCAACAAGCGGTGGGAAAAAATAAATGGAGGGCAAACAAGAAGACTTAGTAGCTAAGTTGGGTTTTGGTGGGGGGGGGACAGAGTGAGGTACAGCAAGTTATGGGTCCGCAGCGTGTGGGGTTTTTGTAAAAACACTGTGGGGGGGCCTGCTGCTGGACACCCAATTGCTTCACTGAGTTTAGGGGTTGGGATGTTTCACCCAGTTTTTTTCCTGGATGGGGGGCTTGGTAGTTTCAATGTACTGGGGGGTAGCCCCTCGCTGTCACGGGTCCCTCTGTGCACACCCACAACACTGACCCTTGAAGAGGGTGAATGAAAAATGAGCAAGCGGGAGAGAAGGGGAGTGAGAAGAAAGCAGGAATAGGATGGAGTGGATCAGTAGAGAGAGAGAGAGAGAAAGAGAAAGAGAGAGAGAGAGAGAGACAGAGAGAGAGAGACAGAGAGAGAGAGAGAGAGACAGAGAGAGAGAGAGAGAGAGATCCAAGAAGGAGGAGAGGTCCGCATCTGCTGAGCAATTTCAGGTGGCAGTGAAGGCAGGACGAGGCTACCAAACTAAAGGAACAGTCCAGAAGGAAGCTGTGAAGGTGAAAGTGTGTGTGAAGCTAAGAGGAGGAGAGACGAGAAGGAAAGGAAGACTAGGAGGAGAAAATAGAAGTAACCCAATTTTAACCCTCTTGATTTTGTCAATGGAACCCACTTTCGGAATTTATCAATTGATTTGATCTCCCACATGCACTGGTTTTTATAAATTTGACTGCATTTTGCTGGATTTGCAGCAGTCTTGAAGACTGGTGTCCTGTGAAATTGGAGGATGCCAAGGCTGCGGGCACCCGGGGCATCACAAGGAGATGTTGAGCGTTTCACGATGGATCAGGTGCCCAGGACAAGAGAGAGTAGCGATAAAAGCTCAAACAAAGCACTGCTCGACATTCTGCCAAGTTAGTTATACAGGAAGTAACTGAACGTTTTCTTTGCTCTTTTTTGACAATCATTTTTGCCTTGCACTTTGATTGTAGTTAAACTGTCAATCAATTTGATTCAATTTGATTCATCAGGTTCTTCTCTAGGAGTTCCCCACATTTTAATTTTCTACCCACGAGCCTTCCAGAGCCTGCTGCAGAGAAGCAGCCCTACAGCCTGATGCTGCCACCTCCATGCTTCACAGTGGGATGGTGGGTTGGTGCTGAAGTGCAGAGTTCAGCTGCTGTCCCCGAGCCCAAACAAGTCTCACTAAAAGTGTGTTGTTCAACATCAGTGCAGCCCCTCGGTGGAGCGTCTGTGTTCACCTGAGCTTGGCTTAATCTGGACTGAGAGCAGAGCACAGAGCTGTACATGTTCAAACTACCCATAAGCCACTGCTCACGTGTTGCATCACATCAGCTTCTGTCCGTTGCAGGTACTGCGTAATTTTCAAATTGACTTTAGTTTGATTTACCATCGTATATTGCAACATCTATATACTTTAAAATTAATTACAGTATATAGTAGATTAGAACTAGAATTTACACAATACTAGGGGGCTTCCCCCCCCGGCCTGTGCTACGTGCCAGCCACTTTGCGTCTCTGCTGCTCACGTTCTGAAGAGGGGGCTGAAGGAGATGCAGTTGCTCCTCTGAAACCCCCTCTTAAACGGTGTTACAATGTTAAATGAAGCGACTCAAACCACCTACACCTGAACACCAGCAAGACCAAGGAGCTGGTGCTGGATTTTAGGAGGACCAGGCCCCTCATGGACCCTGTGATCATCAGAGGTGATTGTGCAGAGGGTGAAGACCTATAAATAGTTGGGAGTGCAGCTGGATGATAAATTGGACTGGACTGCCAACACTGATGCTCTGTGCAAGAGAGGACAGAGCCGACTATACTTCATTAGAAGGCTGGAGTCTGCAATAAGATGCTGCAGATGTTCTACCAGACGGTTGTGGCGAGCGCCCTCTTCTACGTAGTGGTGTGCTGAGGAGGCAGCATAAAGAAGAGGGACGCCTCACGTCTGGACAAACTGGTGAGGAAGGCAGGTTCTGTTGTAGGCACGGAGCTGGACAGTTTGACATCCGTGGCAGAGAGACGGGCGCTGAGCAGGCTCCTGTCAATCATGGAGAATCCACTGCATCCACTGAACAGGATCATCTCCAGACAGAGGAGCAGCTTCAGTGACAGACTGCTGTCACCGTCCTGCTCCACTGACAGACTGAGGAGACCCCACACTATGTTACTCTTCAATTCCACCGGGGGGTAAACATTAACATTATACAAAGTTATTGTCTGTTATACCTGCATTGTTATCACTCTTTAATTTAATATTGTTCTTTATCAGTATGCTGCTGCTGGAGTATATGAATTTCCCCTTGGGATTAATAAAGTATCTATCTGTCTATCTTTCAATGGGAAATAGTTTTTGTTTTTTACCTCCTCTTTGCTCGATCAGCTGCTGCTGCTGCCTTGCCACGTGATCTGCATCTCGAACATTTAAAAGTTTGTACAGCAGCTGTCCTACTCTGTCTTATTTCCAGCCCCCAGGCATGGTTAGATCTCTTGGCACAAAGTCTCGTCTCGCGAGATGTGAGTTTTTGATATTTTTTTTTTTTAATTAATTTTATTACAATCCATACAAAGCAATCAAGTTTTTACAAAAAGAAAAATTGAGTTAAGAACAGATCGGTCCCCACCCCTGAGAGAGAGAGCAAGCCAAGCCGCGTTAAATTTTAAGGCTTGTAAACATACCTAAATTAATAAATTCTCTGTGCTTTATGAACTTATTTTAAAATATAACTGATTAGATCCTGCCATGTTTTGAAAAAAGTCTGTACGGATCCTCTAACTGAGTATTTGATTTTTTCCAATTTCAAATAATATAACACATCGGTTTCCCACTGACTTAAAAGAGGAGAGTTTGGGTTCTTCCAGTTTATCAGAATGAGTCTGCGTGCCAAAAGTGTAGTGAATGCAATCACAGTTTGTTTGTCCTTCTCCACTTTAAGCCCCTCTGGAAGAACACCAAACACAGCTGTTAATGGATTTGGAGGGATTGTGAGTCCAAGGCTGTCTGAAAGGTAAGTAAAAATTTTCATCCAGAATAATGTTAATTTGGTGCAGGCCCAGAACATGTGACCTAGTGAGGCTGGGACTTGGTTGCAACGTTCGCAGGTTGGATCATACCCTGGAAACATTTTGGAGAGTTTTAGTCGAGACAGATGTGCTCGATATATAATTTTGAGTTGTATAATTGTATGCTTTGCGCATATGGAGCTCGAGTGAATTCTCTGCATTGCTACTTTCCACTCCTTTTCTGATATATTAATTGAGAGATCTTTTTCCCAGTGTCCTCTTGGATCTTTGAAAGGGAGGGACTGTAAAATGATTTTATATATTGTACAGATGGTGTCTAAGTCCTTGAGATTGAGCAGTATTTTTTCCAGCATGGATGAGGGTGCAAGATGAGGAAACTCTGGAAGGTTCTGTTTAACAAAGTTTCTGATTTGAAGATAGTGAAAGAAATGTGTAGCTGGAATGTTAAATTTGGAATGTAATTGTTCATAGGATGCAAAGACATTGTCTATATAAAGATCTCTAAGCAAGTTAATTCCCAATTTTTTCCAGATATTAAAAACTGCATATGTTTGTGAAGGTTGAAAGAGGTGGTTCTCTTGCAGGGGTGCCACAGATAGGAGCTTCTCCGTCTTAAAATGCTTTCTATATTGGTTCCAGATTCTAAGTGAGTGGAGCACAATTGGGTTATTAGTGTATTGCCGATAACGTGTGTTTATTGGAGCACAGAGCAAGGAAGACAAAGAAGTACTGCAGGATTTTACTTCTATTGCGGTCCAAGCCTGTGTATGTTCTTCTATTTGTGTCCAGGTTCTTATCGCCTGTATATTTGCTGCCCAGTAATAAAACTGGAAGTTAGGTAGAGCCATGCCGCCTTCTGCCTTTTGTCTTTGTAGGGTCGCTCTTTGGATGCGTGGATGTTTTGAATTCCAAATAAATGAGTTTATTGTCGAATCTAATTGCTTAAAAAATGATTTATTAATGTATATTGGGATTTTTTGATATTTTTTAATTTATAATTTAAAAACGGAATACGAATCTGAAAATCTAACAACATCACATTAATGTTCAATAAAAGGGTCACAAGGGAACGGAGAAGCTCTATCTGGGTTGAGTGGCAGGGTTATAACACACAAGTCCCAAATAAATTTCTATATACACTTTACAGTATATTATTTCTGCTCTTTTAATATATGGAAAAATATATTTTTGTTTTGGAAAATATGAAGGACGTTCAAAAAGTTTCCGCACTTTTATATTTTCGTTCGAAACAGTGAAGGTGGGAGGGGCAGTGATTGGGCATTAAAAAGTTGGTATGTCGCTGGGAAAATTGCATCGCAAACAAAGGTGATGATGTAGAAAAGTGATGTCATTTGGTTTTGAAATTCTTAATAAATGGGGGGGGGGGGGAGTGCAGAAACTTTTTGAACGTCCCTCGTATATTGCAATATAGAAAAACTGCACTTATTTACATATTTTTCAATATATTCAGTATACTGCAGGATATTTATCCATGACATATTGTATATTGCAATGTGTTTTTAAATACAGTATGTTTAGAACCATAGCAAAATATTCTTAAAAATTTGTCCGTGAGCGTCAGTAGGCTTTGTGTTACCCAAAACTATTCTCTAACATTTCAGTAATGATTTACCGCTCTGATGCGGACCATTACGATAGCAATTGACAAGAAGAATTCATAACTAACTGCAGTATTTGAGGGTTCCTTTTGCACGCCTCTTCCTCTTTCACCCTTTGGCTCAAAAACGAATCAGCACATCGTCATCTCATAACAGGCTGAAGTTTCGAGTTTGGTAGTTTTTTTTCCATCCAGCCATTTTAGCTCCAGACCATCCTTGAGAGACACACACACACCCATCATCGAGACATCAATGTTGTCGGTATCAGGATCCTAAAACGTTGAGATCCATCAAAAACCTGAGATTGAAAATTTTGACAAATCTACAGCTTTCGCTCCTCCCCCATAGACGATAGGCTATGGTGGGGGAGGGTGCAAAGCAACAATATCTTAATTCTTTTTCAGTTTTATAAATCATTTAATTTGATTTGGTGGTCTCTGTCGTGGTAGGTGTTAGCAGCCCACCAAGAAGTGTCGTGCTCACCCACTTCTTCAGTCATCTTAGCCGAGCGCCTTAGTATCATAGCTTTTTTTTTTTTTTTTTTGCAGACATCATGTACTGCACATCATGCAATTGAATAGTTTTGCAATTGTAGTTCATTGTTCCTCAACTCTCTAGCTTTCAGCCGTTTTAAAACTGGCCTTATAAGAATAGAAGAAATCTGAGAAACGAGATGAGACCATTCTGTCTGTTTGTCTCTTGTTTGTTTGGCTAATAGCTCAGCCATCCCAATGTCTCGTCCAGATCCTTCTTGAAAAGCTTGTCGAGGCTTCTGCTTCAACTCCATGGCTCAGTAGTTTGGTTGTGATTCCCACGACTCTGCATAAAAAGATGATGTCACAGGTGACAAAAGGCGATATGTGAAATGAAAAAATGGGGAAATGGATTCATGTACTCGTTGTGATAATTCAGCTACACCAGGTGAGCAGATACTTGGACGTCTGGGACTTGTTAGAATTGTGCACATTGAAACAGTGGATTTGTTTGGGCTGGTTGAGAATATTTGGTAGCCTAATGGATTGCCTCACTCCAGGCAGCCTGACCCCAAACACTCCAAAGGCAGGCTTTGGCTTGCACAGGCCCAAAAATGGAGACTTTCTCTGTCGTCTCAAAGATAATGTGAACGGACAAACTGTGTTGGGTTCCTTTTGGAGTTGATCAGTTTAAAAACACAATGTGAGGTTTCAAAACTCTTTTGGGACTCGCCTCCCTCCCCTCCAATGGGACGACACACCGAAGAGCGTCCCAAAGCGCGATCCCCACGTCAGTGGTAGACAGACAGATAGACAGATAGATGTAAAGGCACTGATAGATAGAAAGATAGATAGATAGAGAGATAGATAATGTGAAAGGCACTGGATAGATAGACAGATAGATACTTTATTAATCCCAAGGGGAAATTCCAATACTCCAGCAGCAGCATACTGATAAAGAACAATATTAAATTAAAGAGTGATAACAATGCAGGTATAACAGATAATAACTTTGTATGATGTTAACGTTTACCCCCCTGGGAGGAATTGAAGAGTCTCCTCAGTCTGTCAGTGGAGCAGGACGGTGACAGCAGTCTGTGGCTGAAGCTGCTCCTCTGTCTGGAGATGATCCTGTTCAGTGGATTCTCCATGATTGACAGGAGCCTGCTCAGCGCCCGTCACTCTGCCACGGATGTCAAACTGTCCAGCTCCGTGCCTACAATAGAGCCTGCCTTCCTCACCAGTTTGTCCTTCTTCTTTATGCTGCCTCCCCAGTACACCACCACGTAGAAGAGGGCGCTCGCCACAACGGTCTAATAGAACATCTACAGCATCTTATTGCAGATGTTGAAGGACGCCAGCCTTCTAAGGAAGTATAGTCGGCTCTCTCCTCTCTTACACGGAGCATCAGTATTGGCAGTCCAGTCCAGTTTATCATCCTGCGTCACTGCCAGGTGTTTATAGGTCTGCACCCTCTGCACACAATCGCGGTCGCACTATAGGCGCCTGTCGTCGATGGGTGATGCAAGGAACATTATAAATACCGGGAACAGGACTACTTGGCCACGTCCCTGCCTGACTGCTGTGTCCGTGTATAGGAGAGGAGTAGATTCCGCTATAATAACCGTGCTGTTCCTGTTTCAAGCTGAATAACGTTGGTTTTGCTAAAAGTACTGAGACTCAGCCTCGTGTTTTGGGGTGCAAGTCAGGGACTCGCACGTCACAGCACCTCCAAACAAGGCCATGTCTTTGCGTGTACTGGGCCTGTGAAACTACTAGAAAGAGTAAAGATGAATGTGCATCAGAGGCACCAGCGGACTCCCTCACTAATTCAGCCCATTGTCCACAGTTTAGGCTTTCAAAAGTATTTAAGTGTAGATCCATGACATCAGTAGACAGTCACAGATCACAGCAGAGAAGCAACAGGTCAGAGTGGAGGTGCCACCAGGGGGCAGTAGCTCCATCCTGTGTAGAGTTAAACAATGGTGGGCGGCTCTAAGTGTTCCAGGGACCAATAGGAGATGGTGAGGTCCCTAAACTGCAGGATATTTAAGGTGACTGCCAACCCTAAAAGCAACCCCCCAAGAAGAGCACTAAGAAACCCGTGAAATGGTGGGAAAAGTGAGGGGCCCCATGTGTCAGATGGGAAAGAGTTTCAATGGGACCCTGGAAGGGAAAGGTTTTGGTGGGACACACTGGCTTACCCATCTTCTGTTTCATCTGTAGAGAGAAAGAAAACATGGACCCCCCCCCCCAATCTTCCGGGCCCCCACTACAAGACTGAACAATGCTGACACCATGAATTGTCTGCCAAGCTCCACATTTACACATCTCAGCAGTGAACAAGGCTTGCTCCTTACCTCTGATTGGTCGATTCTTTTAAAGATGTTCCAAAATAATGATGATTTTTTTAGTAAATGACTTATGTTTGATTTAAGAAGATGTAAGTTACTATTTGATTGTCCTTTTTTTTTTTTTTTATTACGTTTTATTAAACGACTTGGGCTGCTCTCTCATTGATCGACACTTAATGACTGCCTGGCCGTCTCTTACCAAGAAGCTGAATGCTCTGTAGCACTGCAGCAGCACCCTCTAGTGGTCAAAGACTGTAATCTCCACTCCAGGGAGAAACGCTCACATCTGTCTTTGGCCTGCAAATCTGGAACTATCGAGCAGGACAGAGGGCCCAGCAGCATTGGGATTGGTCTTTGGCACTAACTGTGCCACCTCTCCCACCCATCTATTTTTAGCCCTCCTCATTTTTATTCAGTGCCACATGGAGTACAAGTCTGTTGGGTGTGAGACAGCAAACAAGAATACATGAGATTCCACCCCCCCAGTTCCACTAGACTAGAGACCAACTGGACCTCATCCAACCACAAAGGTGGAATGTGTGCGAGCAGCAGCCCAGGAATGCTCCTCTACTGGTGTCCTTAACAGCAGAATCCCGAGCTTCCTCACCGAGCACAGCGTGTTCTACAGGAGTCAGATTGGCTTCCATCCCAGCCATTGTACTACGGACCACATCCACACACTGCATAGCCTCCTCAGCAAACATCTCCGCAAGATCAAATACAGGGAAAGGCTTTGCATGCTTTGTCAACTTCATTAAGGCTTTTGACTCAATCTGGCCTCCCAGACTGCTGGACAGCAGAATCTGAGAGGAGACCTGATGTCATCAAAAGTATGGAGCAGGAAAACCAATGCAGTGTGGAGAACAACAGAAGAACTCAAGACTATGGAATGAGACAAGACTGCAGGCTGAATGCCCCCCACCCCATCCCACCCCACCCCACCCCTTTAACCTGTACATCAATAAGTTGCCCCTCAGAGCTGGAACAGACCTCTGATGTGACGTGAGCTCACCAACTACAGAAAAACCTCGTATGTCACATCTTTTAAGTTTTAGGTAAATTGAGGAAATGCTGTTGCCTCAATAATCAACGATCTCCAGCTATCATTTTTCCTGAGCTTCACATATACAATATATATATTTTTTTTTTTCATGAAACACCACCACCTGCCATTTAAGTCATGTGATCATGTGACTTTTCATTGCTAGGCGCTCTCTCCTCATTGGTCAGTGGAGTTGCTAGGTTTTCGTCTTGCAGTATGTAAAATGCTGTGTACATGCGCGCTTCTTCCTTCGTGCTATGACTGGAATGAAGACATATTTGGCCATCACAACTACCTTATAACATCAAAAAAGACCTCATAACTCCAAAAACTAAAAACACAATTTCAAACAAAATTCCAGTGGGTCACATTTGACAATCACGTTGTTCATATTTGGTTGCGTTGCCTGGAAATTGTTTCACATGAGCCAAACATTTTGGGTCTCCTTCCACAAGCATCTTACAATAAGTTGCTGGGATTTTGTTCCATTGCTCCAGACAGAGCTGGTGTAGATGGGACAGGTTTGTAGGCCTCCTTCGCTCACATTCACCTTTTCTGTTCAATAGAATTGAGGTCAGGGCTTTGTGATGGCCACTCCAAAACCTTAAGCTTGTTGTCCATTTTGCCCCATCTTTGGAGGTTAGCTTGGGGTCCTTGTCCATTTGGATGACCCATTGGCAACTGAGCTTCACCTTCCTTGCTGAGCTCTTGAGATGTTACTGCAGTGCATCTCCATCATTGTCCTTCCTCGTGAAGCCAACTACAGTATTTAGTGAAGTGCACCAGTCCTTTTTGCAGCCCCCACAACATGACACTCCCACCACCATGCTTGACGGTTGAGATGGTGTTCATTGATCTGCACGCCTCACCCTTTATCCTCCAAACATCACGATGGTTATTATGGCCAAACAGTTCAATCCTGGATTCATCAGACCAAAGTACTTTTCTCCAGAATGTCAGATCTTCGTCCCCATGTGCCATTGCAAACTGCACTCTGGCATTTTGATGGTGGCTTTGGAGCTGCGGCTTCTTCCTTGCTGATGTCAGACTCGTTTTACTGTGCAAAGAGAGACTCATCTACATATGTCCTCCAGCATCTTCCCATGGTCCTCTGCTATTGTCCTGGGATTGATTTGCATTTTTCATGGCAAAGTCCATTCTACTCTCAGTGACACAATGTGCCTCTTTCCTGAGTGGTATGATGGCTGGGTGGTCCCATGGTGTTTATTCTTGTGTAGTATTGTTTGTACAGATGAATGTGGAACCTTCAGGCATTTGGAAATTGCTCACAATGGATGAACCAGACTTGGAGGTCCACCATATTTTTTCCTGAGGTGTTAGCCGATTTCTTTTGATTTTCCCCATCATGTCAAACAAAGAGGCAGTGGGTTTGATGGTCGGCCTTAACACCCATCCACATGTTGACTCCAGTTAGGTTAACTGGCTATCAGAAGCTAATTGTCAAATTGCCTAAAGGCTTGACATCATTTTCTGGAATTTTCCAAGATGTTTAAAAGGCCCAGTTAACAAAGCGTATGGAAACCTGTGAGCCACTGGAATTGTGATGTAGTCAATAAAAAGTGAAATACTTGGAAGTCTGTGAATATTGTTGGAAAAAAAATTACTTCTGCCCTCCACAACAGAGACATCTTAAAAAGATCTGCCAAAGTTAAAGTTTGTAAGCATAAAATTTGTGGAGGGCTTATGAAGTGAGCTCAGCAACTATGGAAAAACTTTGTATGTCTCATCTTTCAAGTTTGACAAATTGAGAAAATGATGTCGCCCCTAGAATTATTGATCTCTAGATTTCATTTTTCCTGAGCTTCACGTACACAATATGGCTTTTTTACACAAATCAGCAGCACCAGCCATTTAAAATGCAAAGTCGCAGCATTTAAATCACATGATCATAACTAGACATCTTCATTGGTAGGCGATCTATCCATAGATAGATATCTATTTATTATATATCCATATATGGCCTTAATCTTTTCTTCTTACCTGGCAGCTCTATTGTTAGCATCCTTCTCCCAATATACCCCTCATCTCTCCTCTGCACATGTCCAAACCAATGCAATCTCGCCTCTCTGACTTTGTCTCTCAACCATCCAACCTGAGCTGACCCTCTAATGTCCATCCATCCATCATCCAACCCACTATATCCTAACTACAGGGTCATTGGGGTCTGCTGGAGCCAATCCCAGCCAACACATGGCGCATGGGAGGAATATACTGCGGTGGGCTGGCGCCCTATATAGATATCTATCTAGATATAGATATAGATAGAAATAGATAGTAGATATATAGATATATCTATCTATATCTATATGAGCTTCTTCCATTATGCTATGACCGGAATGAAGACATACAGTGGGTATAGAAAAGAATCCCCCCATTTTGAAATATTCCCATTTTCTTTGCTTTGCAGCCTTACATGTAAACACACAAACTAATATTTCTTCCCAGCTTTACTTACTCAAAGCCTCCTCTAACATCCAAGTGACAGACATGACAGCTACAGTTCAGAAGAATGATAACAAATCCAAAACAAGACCTCCTGAGATTAATAAAGGATCAGCCCCCCCCAATATCAATGTCATTTTGTTGACCCCCCCTTTCCTTTAATGACAGTCTGTTGATTCTTCTCTCTCAGCTTTGCACACCTAGATTGTGTAATATTTTCCCCCCACTCGTCTTTACAGTTGAACTGTTCAAGTTCGGTCACATTGGGTGGTGAGTGTTGGTGGTCTGCTATCTTCAGATCTTTCCACAGATTTTCACTGTGATTTAGGTCTTAGATCTGATTGGCCACACCAGGACATTCACTTTTTTCTCCTTCAGCCACTGGGTGGTCAGTTTTGCTGTGTGCTTCTGGTCGTTGGAGTGTTGAAAGGTGAACATTCTGCCCATCTTCACCTTTCTGATAGAGGGTAGCAGGTTTTCCTCAAAAATTTGACAGGATTTTGCCCCCTGCCATTTTTCCTTCTACCCTAACAAGAGCCCCAGGCCCCCCACAACAGGATGCTGCCCCTTCCATGCTTTACTGTAGGTATGGTTTGTTGTGGATGGTGAGCTGCATTGGTGTACCGTTTGGTGTTGAGGCCAAATAGTTTGATTTTGGGCTCATCTGACCAGAAGACCTTTTTCCACTTGGCATCAGAATCTTCAAGGTGCATTCTGGGAAAGCTCAAACGAGCCTTAATGTGGCCTTTCTTGAGAAGTGCGACCCTCCCGAACAAGCCACTATGGTGGAGGAGCACTTGTGAAACTGTTGTCACCTGCACACCATTAATAACTACTCTGTGCCATCAAATCCTGGAACTCCTTCAAAGTGGCCATTGGCCTCTCAGTAGCCTCTCTTCCCAGTGTCCTCCTTGCTCTTCCATCCAGTTTAGAGGGCCCAGGGAGGGTCCTAGTAGTACCAAACACTTCATGATGGACTTTACTGGGCTTCTTGAGATTGATGAAGCCTTTGAGATCTCCTGCCTTATGCCCGTCCACAACTCTATCCCTGAGATCTTCTGAAAGTGACTGGCCACCCATAGTCAGTTGTGTGCTGTCAGTTGCTCTACCAAGCAAGGGAATGAAGGCTCCAGGAACATCTTCACTAATCACACTCATTAGAACTGATCACAGCCAGGAACCGCAATGGCAATGGTGGGCACTGACAATCATACCTATGCACTTATGTTTTTGTAATATCAATCATTGTTTGCACTTTAGCTGGTGTTGCACATCTTCTTGTTTGAAGCCACTTTGGATTAATTTACAGAATGAAACTTTGTTGCTTGTGCTTTACTGGCACCTTGTGGTAGAATGTGGAACAGCCGGCACTCCATTTTAGTTTAATGCTGTTCCCCGTTTTTAATGTTTACAAAAATTTGTTTGGAAATATTTTAATCGCTATTAAAAAAATCTTTCAAATAAATGGAAAATAAAGAAGGCAAGGAAGTGGACTTTTGTATTTATAATAAAAAGTATGAAAGGTGCTTACAGGATTGAAAAACAAAAGCACAACATAAATTAATGGAAAGGCACTATATAAAAATTATAGAAAAGACAGATATGAAAAATGATATGCCATTTTAATAGACAGACCAATAGATATACAAGGAACTTTGCAACGGAGAAATATGAAAAGCATAATAAAAATAAAAAAAGATTACATGACACACAGAGGGAGAGAGAGAGAGAGACTACATTAATGATAAAAACTCACTACATAATTGATAACTTGATAGAAAGATGTAAAGGACACTGTACAATGGACAGAATAAAAAATACACCTGAAAGGTACTATATACAGTGGGTATAGAAAATAATCCCCCCTTTGAAATATTCCTATTTTGCAGCTTTACTCACTCAATACAATCTCTAACATTCAAGTGACAGAAATCACAGCTACAGTTCAGAAAAATTATAAAAAAATCACAAACAAGAAATCCTGAGATTAATAAAGGACCCCCCTGAACTCAATCAGGTGTCAGTGCCCACCATTGCCATTGCGGTTCCTGGCTGTGCTCAGTTGTAATGAGTGTGATTAGTGAAGCTGTTCCTGGTCAATTAATTCCCTTGCTTGGCAGAGCAACTGACAGCACACAACTGACTATGTGTGGCCAGCCACTTTCAGAAGATCTCAGGATAGAGTTGTGGACGGGCATAAGGCCGGAGATCTCAAAGGCTTCATCAATCCCAAGGAGCTCAGTAAAATCCATCATAAAGAAGTGTTTGGTACTACTAGGACCCTCCCTGGACCCTCCAAACTGAATGGAAGAGCAAGGAGGACACTGGTAAGAGAGGCTACCGAGAGGCCAATGGCCACTTTGAAGGAGTTCCAGGATTTGATGGCACAGAGTGGTCATTAATGGTGTGCAGGTGACAACAGTTTCACAAGCACTCCTCCACCATTGTGGCTTGTTCGGGAGGGTTGCACTTCTCAAGAAAGGCCACATTAAGGCTCATTTGAGCTTTCCCAGAATGCACCTTGAAGATTCTGATGCCAAGTCGAAAAAGGTCTTCTGGTCAAATGAGCCCAAAATCAAACTATTAGGTCTCAATACCAAACGGTACACCAATGCAGCTCACCATCCAGAACACACCAGTAAAGCATGGAGGGGACAGCATCCTGTTGTGGGGGGCCTGGGGCTCTCGTTAGGGTAGAAGGAAAAACAGATGGGGCAAAATCCTATCAAATTCTTGAGGAAAACCTGCTACCCTCTGTCAGAAAGATGAAGATGGGCAGAATGTTCACCTTTCAACACGCCAACGACCCGAAGCACACAGCAAAACTGACCACACGGTGGCTGAAGGAGACAAAAGTGAATGTCCTGGTGTGGCCAATCAGATCCTAGACCTAAATCACAGTGAAAATCTGTGGAAAGATCTGAAGATAGCAGACCACCAACACTCACCACCCAATGTGAACAAACTTGAACAGTTCAACTGTAAAGAAGAGTGGGGGGCAAATATTACACAATCTAGGTGTGCAAAGCTGAGAGAGAAGAATCAACAGACTGTCATTAAAGGAAAAGGGGGGTCAACAAAATGACATTGATATTGAGGGCTTGTTTTGGATTTGTTATCATTCTTCTGAACTGTTGCTGTCATGTCTGTCACTTGGATGTTAGAGGAGGCTTTGAGTAAGTAAAGCTGGGAAGAAATATTAGTTTGTGTGTTTACATGTAAGGCTGTAAAGCAAAGAAAATGGGAATATTTCAAAATGGGGGGATTCTTTTCTATACCCGCTGTATAAACAGATATATAGAAAGACACTATGCAACAGACTGATAATTATGAAAGTTAGTTTGAATAAAAAGAGAGCTTCAATAATGTGACAGAGACTGAACAGCACTATGACACTGACAGCTCTACAGCAGTCCGCTAGATCACCAGACAAGGAGGGTCCTTTAAACCACACACAGACAGAATGAAAAGGCGCTATATAATCGATTGGCAGCTATAGGAAAGGTGCTATAGGATACATAGAGAGAAAGACAGACATGAAAGGCACTAGATATAAAAATACTACATAAATCAGATAAAGGCAGTATATAATAGTTGCTGCAAATATGGAGGAAAGCAACTTTATAAATTAAATACTCTGAGACAGGAAAGAAACTTCACATCATAGACAAGTATAAAATGCACTATACAGTGGATAAAGACAGCAGATGTGAATGGCACTGTATAAATCGGATGTTAAAGACAGTGCAAGGTAGATACCGTCTATAGATAAGAAGCCCTCTATGAATTAAAAATGAGCAGACACAAAAGGAACTTTATGTCACATGTAATTAGAAGAGGCACCAGACAATAGATGTGAAAGGCACTATAAAATAAATATATGTGAAGGCATTGTATAAAATTAGGTAGCAGCTGCCTTTGGGTGCCTACATTTTCTGGGGCACAAAACTGTACAAAGAGTGAGGAGCAGATGGACAGACACCCAAGTCTGGAGAAGTTCAAAGTCATTTGGGTAGTTACTCGTCTTTTCTGCATTTCTGTTACAAATCCTGCTTAAACGTTTATCGTCTTACATATTCATAAGCTGATCTGCATGTTTATGAGCCATCGGCTCATCTCACTCTTCTCCTTTTCCTCCATCATGGCACTCATCTGAAGGTCGTGCCCATAGTCAGCTCTCATTCACCAGACAGTGAAGGTCTCCAACAGTGAGTGACTGCACTATTAAATCACCTCGACTTTTTAAGCACCTCGCTCAGATACCTTTTTAGACCAACATTTTAACAGAGAGCTGGCAGGTGAAGCGACTTAGTCAGGGTCACCCAAGCGAGTCATCTGTCCATTGTGCCCGTTTATTTCAAATCAGGGGACAGCAGTATCAGGTGCAATGCTGGATCCAACTGTGAAAGTGTCCAGTTCACATGGTCAATGTGGGCACATCTGGAGTGGCCAATGTACTCACATTACATGCTGTTACAATGAAAAGCAAAAAAAAACATGCAGATTACACAAAATGGGCAATGGTCTGAGCAGGATTCAAACATGCCAAGCAGCTGGCAGCAATGGACTGGCATCGTGTCCTGACCTGCTCCATGCTTTAAGCCTAAAAGGGTGAAGGGTAATGACCAAAAGAATGAGACCGGGAGGACAAGTGGCAGACAGGAGGAGATCGATAATCTCTTTTTATTAATGGCTAACCCGTCAGCCAGGTGTGGAGGGTGTACTAACACACTCGGATATTTCCTCTGTTCTCAGGTTTTGATAACCTGAATTTTAAATTTAAACTTCTGGCAGTTGACCGCTTACCTTTTCACCATTTTAGGTCATTCATTGCATTGCAACCGATTACATTTGAAGAAAAACCCAAGGTGTTATAAAACTTTTGACCTTTAGTGTATATTACACATATTGAATTATTGTGATGGTTATGTCTCCCCAAATTTGATTGATTTTTCATGTCAAAATTATTTCAAAAGCAAAATACAGGTGGGGAGGTGCTGAATGTTAACCTAAACACTTGCTGTATGTTAGCCAGTAGGTGATTTTGCTGTAACTTCACTCCTATATCAGGGAGAGTATAACACAGAGTCTGAAAGGAAAGTACAGGGTCACCTGAGGACCGCAGCACAACAAAAACAGTCCATTGGTGCCATCTTATTACTTAATACAGTAATCCCTCCTCGATCGCGGGGGTTGCGTTCCAGAACCCCCCGCGATAGGTGAAAATCCGCGAAGTAGAAACCAAATGTTTGTATGGTTATTTTTATATATTTTAAGCCCTTTTAAATTCTCCCGCACTGTTTATAAATATTCTCCGCACAGTTATACAGTAAACCCTTTAGCTAAGAATTCTTCTGCTCTTAATAACAATTACGAGGCACTGGTGAATTGAGTGCTCGTCTCATTTGCAGTGTGACATGGTGTGCTGCTCAAAGGACTGTGAACTCCGCTGAATTCACTTCAGTGGGGCCACTGCAGTTGTTAATTGTAATATATATCTATAAATCTATCTATATCTATATAAATCTATCTATATCTATATATATATATATATATATCTATATCT
>JANRMT010062789.1:5045501-5097973 GCA_026402145.1 Polypterus bichir lapradei | reverse complement strand
CCCCCCCCCCCCCCCGTAGATAGGATATAGTGTGTTGGAGAACGGATGGATAATAATAATACATTTTATTTATTTGTAGGCGCCTTTCTAAACACTCAAGGACACTGAACAATAGATAGAACACAGATTAACAAAACTAAAATACAAAAATTAAAATCAGACAGAGCAATTGTAATCAAAGAGGAAAAGCCGTCTTAAACAAATGAGTTGTAAGTTTAGATTAGAAAAGTGAAAATGATTCAGTATTTCTAAGTTCAGGTGGTAGTGAGTTCCAGAGCTGGCGAGCAGAGCGACTGAATGGTGGTAAGACGGGCGAGGGGGCAGTCAAGTGGATGGAGGAAGAGGATCTGAGGGTACAGGAGGGAATGGCAGCATGGAGGAGGTCAGACAGATATGGAGGGGCGAGGGTGTGGAGAGCCTTGAATGTTAACAGGAGAATTCGGAACTGAAATGGAAGCCAATGAAGCTGCTGCAGGACGGGAGTGACGTGGTCAGTAGAAGGGGTTCTAGTAATGATGAGGGTGGACAGCTGAATTTGGGACCAGTTGAAGCTTATAAAGAGATTTGTGAGAAAGACCAAAGAAAAGGGAACTGCAATAATGGAGACGAGAAGTGACGAGGCTATGAACGAGGATAGCAGTGGTGTGGTGGAGTGAGGGGGGCGTGAATACGATTAACGTTACGCAGGTGGAAATATGGAGACCGGGAGATGTTATTGATGTGGAACTGAAAGGATAAAGTACTGTCAAGGATGACACCTGTGAGGAAGAGGAGACAGAGGAATTAACAAATGAAACATGATCAGCTTTGGATAATGTGGACTTTGTACCAATGAGGAGGACCTCAGTTTTGTCACTTGTTATTTCATTTAAGAAAGTTTGAAGAAAACCAGGATTTGATTTCTGCTGTGCAATCAGTAAGGGAGGAGGGTGGAAAGGAAGCAGTGGGTTTGCTAGTGAGACAGAGCTGGGGGTCATCAGCATAACAGTGGAAGCTAATGTTGTATTTATGAAAGGGGAAGGAGGTGAATAAAGAAGAGGGGGCCCAAGGACAGAGCCCACCTGAAGTGACAGCGGTGGGTTGGGATGTGAAGGTTTTAAACTGAACAAACCGAGTGCGGCCTGAGAGGTGGGATCTGAACCAGTCTAGTGGAGTGTGGGTAATGCCAATCGAAGATACTCTATTAAGGAGAGTCGTGTGATAAATAGTGTCAAAGGCTGCGCTCAGATCAAGGAGGATGAGAACAGGAATTAAATCAGAATCAGCTGCCATAAGGAGGTCGTCAGTCATTTTTATAAGTGCCGTTTCTGTACTGTGGAGGGGACGAAACCCAGACTGGAACTGTTCATACAGATTATTTTGAGATACTGTAAATGAGAGTGAAGTTAAATAGCCGCAATGTTTTCAAGAACTTTGGAAATGAAGGGTAGATTAGAAATAGGATGAAAATTACTGAAATTAGTCGGATCGGCAGCAGGTTTTCTCAGGATTGGGGTTATTGCAGCAGTTTTAAAAGATGAAGGAACAGAACCAGTAGTGAGAGAAGAGTGGATTATAGCAGAGACCAGTAAACCCCCGATTCTCTAAAGAATCGCAAATCCAAGAATGGCAATCACTTCCTGTTCCCTCCGATCTTTGGAGGGATGAAAAAGCATGGAGGGTGGGAGCGTCCTGGGAAAGTTTCCATTTAATGAAATAAATATGTTTGTACTAAAATGAACCAATGTATTAAAACTAAAATTGACATTTAAGTGTTATATCATTTAAGCACAAAATGTGTTTGAGTGGGCGGCACGGTGGCGCAGTGGTAGTGCTGCTGCCTCGCAGTTAGGAGACCCGTCTGGGTTCGCTTCCCGGGTCCTCCCTGTGTGGAGTTTGCATGTTCTCCCCGTGTCTGCGTGGGTTTCCTCCGGGCGCTCCGGTTTCCTCCCACAGTCCAAAGACATGCAGGTTAGGTGGATTGGCAATTCTAAATTGGCCCTAGTGTGGGTGTGTTTGTGTGTGTCCTGCGGTGGGTTGGCACCCTGCCTGGGATTGGATTCCTGCCTTGTGCCCTGTGTTGGCTGGGATTGGCTCCAGCAAACCCCTGTGACCCTGTGTTCGGATTCAGCGGGTTGGAAAATGGATGGATAGATGGATGTGTTTGAGTTGCTGAATTCATAAGTAAAAAAAATATCAGAGTGCAAAAGTTTAAATGAAGTAAATTAGAAATAAAAAATTCATGTTAGGAATCATAATTGGACTTACCTTTAACACTGAATTGCCGTAATGTGATTCAAATAAGCCACACTGACTGTTGGCACAGCAGTGGATTAGAGCACACCGACTGCTGGCACTGTGGAGTAGCTGACTGCTGGCACTGTCAGTAGTCACCAGTACTTCAAGTTTAAATATGTCACCATGGCAAGTTGTTGGCGTGCACGCTTTACCTCAAGTTTAGTTTACAGGTTGTGTTGTGTTGTTTGGGCGCCACCTACTGACTCTGGGGCGCTAAGGCGCTGTGCATGTGCGCTTTCGGCACGGCTTGCCTCTGGCCTCTGTGCATACGATCTTCGGTTAGTAATATAGATAAGAGGGACCAGAGAGGGGAGGCAGGCTTTGACTAGAACTATACAGAGGGGCTTCTACCAAACATCAACGCCCTCAATCACTCCTCATGGAAGAACTTGATGATGACGCTCATGTGGACTTCTGACCCCCGACCCAAGAAACAAGCCAAGCGAGCGGCGGTGGCGATGACAGGAACTTCCATGGACTCAGTCACTCCCTGGAGTTTGGACTGCAGCCGGGTTGGCTGCCACTCACACTGAGGTGATGGAGGATGAGGGGTGTGGGATTGGTAGGGACTTGACCGGGACCCTGCTGTGTGTCCGTCTGGCAGGCTGTGGGTCACTTGGGAAGACCAGGGGGCGAGTCGTGACTCCTGGTCCTGGCAGCGGCTAACTGCTAATGTTGAAGCGGCTCTGCCTCAGCGTCACACGCGCACGGCGCACAGGCAGCGAGGAGACGGCGAGTCGCACGAGCACTGGTGTATGAAACAGCAGGCATGCAGTGTGCAGTGCATAGTGTAGACCAGGGGTGTCCAACTCCAGTCCTGGTGGGCCGCAGTGGCTGCAGGTTTTCATTCTAACCATCTTCATCAGTGAAGAGTTTGCTGCCGATTGACTTGTTTTGCCTTTGTTTTAATTGACGTGACTCAGACCCCTTAGTGGTTTCTTTTCCCTTAATGAGCAGCCAAACAATAAGGAGACACAAAACAAGCCGCCACACAAACAGTTCACCTGAAAATAAAGAAAGGTGAAGGTCTCAGTCATGTCGGTCTGCTCAGGTCACCAAAACATCTTGACTGTGGTCTTAGAAAAAAACAGAAAACCAACAGAACGAGAGCAGCAACAAGTCCTGATATTCAATAACGGCTTTAGTTAACAGCAAGAATTGGCTTCTCATTAAGAAACTGGTTGGAGTGAAATTGGCTGGAGTTTGACATTCCAGTTTAGTTGCTCGTCTGTTGGCTCGTTTCACGTCTCATTTCTGTTTGGCTGCCATTTAATGAAGAAAAGAATCAATTCGGAGGGCTGAATCCTTAAAAAACAGGGCTATTAAAATGAAGGGAAAAGGAGCTCATTAGCAGTGAAAACTGATTAGGGTAAGAATGGAAACCTGCAGCCACTGCGGCCCACCAGGACTGGAGTTTGACACCCCTGGTGTGGACAGTGCAGTGCAGACGCTACGGAGGCGCACAACAAACATTTCTTTGTATTTTGTGTTCCAGTTCTGTTGGAGCAAATTTTTCAAAATAAAATAAAAGATCGAAATCTCTACAGAGGGCTGCAGTAATGTGCCCTGACCACAAGAGGGCGCTCTAATCACTTGCCTAGACAGCCTATGTCCAGAAATGGCAGGTAGTGAGGACTTTTATTGCCCCGAGGATGAAAATTGGAGTGTCAGCAACAGTTGTGTTTTGCTAATGTTTGGGGAAAATTAAAGCAAATAATTAGAAAGTGGCAGAGCACAACGCCTTTTTTGAATAAATGGGGGGAAAAAAAAAATGTACACAAACTCTATTGTTATGTTTAAGCCAGGGGTCCCCCAACTGAGCAAGGCTGGGATTCAAATGTGGGTTGCTGTCCTGTTTGATTCCTTTATGTTAAGATTGCTAGTCATTCCATTTCTACATATCTGAATATTTACTGTTATATTTGATGTATCTTTTGGGGGGTCCCACCTGCCATAAATACAAGGGACTGCCCTCAACCGTATGAAGGCTGAAGAAAACCCACAGTCCCTTGCAGTTCATTGTGAATGCACTTGTGGTGGTTCATTTGAGACGGTTTAACTGCAGCCTGCAATGCCCAAGACGTAGGCCAGGTAACGTCCACCACGCCGTCATGAAACGTCCTTCGAGGCAGATAAGCCTCCCACAAACCCTAATCTTAACTATAGCATAACTTGATGTGGGATGGATTTTTCGAGACTGATGTGGAGGGCGTTTTGCGAGGTTGGGGTGTAACGCGACTGACCTCATAGGCTCTGTGGTCAACAATTACACTCAGAGGGTTCATTTTGTAAGCAGAAAGTCCCATTTAAAAAAACAAAAAAAAAATGCCCACTAGAATGGAAACACTGGCAAAGCCTGGTAAACGTCTACAAAAAAAAAATCCTTTTATAAATAAAAAAGCCCCATTAAACAAAAATAACCTTGGAGGAACAAAGGCAATGCCTTTAAAACAGAAAATCCCAAAAGTGAACAAGGCCCCAATTTAAATCCCAATGAGTGGATAAGAAGGCGGTGGAAACACAGCTGGTTTAGGAGTATTGACTGTTGGTTTGCAAGCATATTTTATTATTTTGTGTGTGTAAAATGCACCTTCTTTCATATAAAGTACAGTATCTCGCTCAATTGGAAGAATCCTAACTCTCCTATTCTAAGTCAGTGGGTAACTGATGCTTTATATTATTTGAAACTGGAAAAAAAAATCAAAATTCTCACTTAGAGGATCTGTGCACAACTTTTTCAAAACCTGGCAGGATCTGATCAGTAACATTTTAGAACAAGCATTTAATGCACTGAGGAAGGGTGGCACAGCGGGTAGCGCTGCTGCCTCACAGTTAGGAGACCGGGGTTCGCTTCCCGGGTCCTCCCTGCGTGGAGTTTGCATGTTCTCCCCGTGTCTGCCTGGGTTTCCTCCCAAAGACATGGAGGTTAGGGGCTTTGGTGATTCTAAATTGTCCCGGGTGTGTGTGCCCTACGGTGGGTTTGTTTCCTGCCTGATTGGCTCCAGTAGACCCCCATGACCCTGTAGATAGGATATAGCTGGTTGGCTGGATGCACTGAGGAAGCAGATTCTCTCCCCATTTCTTTTTCTTCTCCATTTATCTTTATTCACTTATTACTTATTTTTACTAGCTTTACATTTTACTCTGCTCTCTTTCTCAGGGGTGGAGGTTGATTTGTTTTCAATCCTCTTTTTGTAAAAATTGATCTATTTGTATGGAATGTTGTGTGATAGGGTGGCACGGTGGCGCAGAGGGTAGCACTGCTACCTCACAGTTAGGAGACCGGGGTTCGCTTCCCGGGTCCACCCTGCGTGGAGTCTGCATGTTCTCCCCGTGTCTGCGTGGGTTTCCTCCCACAGTCCAAAGACATGCAGGTTAGATGGATTGGCGATCCTAAAAATTGTCCCTAGTGTGTGCCCTGCAGTGGGCTGGCGCCTTGCCCGGGGTTTGTTTCCTGCCTTGAGCCCTGTGGCTACAGCAGACCCCCGTGACCCTGTAGTTCGGATATAGCGGGTTGGATAATGGATGGATGTTGTGTGATAAATAAAAATCAATAAAATTATTTAAAAAAAAAAAGAAGCTCTCTAGTGAGGGAAATACCATCAAACCCTGACTAGACACAAGAAAGGGCCTTGGCAAAGCTTTATAGCATTAAAGGCTTATTTAATCAAAAAGCTTCTGTAATACAGGAAGCTTCAAAGAGCTCAAAGCAATCACAGCAAACAGAATCCAAAGATTTAGTCGCAAGTCAGAGCACAGGTTCAAATATCTAGAAAACATAAAAAGGAATAGCAAAGGCCCAGTAAATACACAAGAAACTCTCCACTCCAGCGCAATTGAAATGAACCACCGGGAGCTATGGAAACGTGGTGGGGGCGTGTCTGAGGGTGATTGGCAGGTGACCACACCCCTTAGAGCAGGGGTTCTCAAACTCGGTCCTGGGGACCCCCCGTCACTGCAGGTTTTTGTTCCCACCAGCTTCTGTTTTTAATTGAACTCCTGGGCTAATTAAGTGATCTGATATTTCCCAACTTCTGTGTTTAGGGAATAGAAATTAGAAAACTAGAATTAGAAAATTTTAAATTATTAAAATTTACCAAGCAGTTATACAGGAATAATGTATTTTTTTTTCTTTTTAACAGTATTTTCATTTTGATTTTCATTCTACTTTTCTAGGTCTTCGAATTGTTTAATTAATCCAAAATTTACTAATTAGCATGTCTGACGCTAAAGTAGTTGCAGCCTTTGATTATTCAGTGTTTGCCTGGGTGTCTGATCTGCTCGTTTTAAATTGTTATTATTAAGATACAACGAAGGGGGAAAACTGCACAGAGAAAGGGCAAAATATAATGAAATCAGCAAAAGAGAGTTCAGCATTTAAATCTGGCAAAAGCAGAAATATTTCTAAATGTCTTATAAATGAAAAAAATCATGCTGCTGTACTGAATGTCGAATAAAAGAAAAAAAGATGAGCAGCAGGTTAGGGTGATAAAGGATAAAGATGTGAATGTACTCACAAGCGAGGAAGAGTGTGTTGAGAAGATGGAAAGAGGCTGATGAATGAAGAGAACGAGAGAGAGAAGAGGTTGAATGATGTGGAGATAGTGAATCAGGAAGTGCAACGGATTAGCAAGGAGGAAGTAAGGACAGCGATGAAGAGGATGAAGAATAGAAAGGCCGTTGGTCCAGATGACATACCTGTGGAAGCATGGAGGTGTTTAGGAGAGATGGCAGTGGAGTTTCTAACAGGATTGTTTAATGGAATCTTGGAAAGTGAGATGATGCCTGAGGAGTGGAGAAGAAGTGGACTGGTGGGCTGATATTTAAGAATAAGGGGGATGTGCAGGACTGCAGTAACTACAGGGCGATAAAACTGATGAGCCACAGCATGAAGTTATGAGAAAGAGTAGTGGAAGGTCAGTTAAGAAGTGAAGTAATGATGAGTGAGCAGCAGGATGGTTTCATGTCAGGAAAGAGCACCACAGATGAGATGTTTGCTCTGAGGATGATAATGAGAAGTAGAGAGAAGAACAGAAGCAGTTGCATTGTGTCTTTGTGGACCTGGAGAAAGCAAATGACAGGGTGACAAGAGAGGAGCTGTGGTATTGTATGAGGAAATTGGGAGTGGCAGAGAAGTACGTAAGAGTGGTACAGGATATGACCGAGGGGAGTGTGACAGCGGTGAGGTATGCAGTAGGAGTGATGGAGGTGGGATTACATCAGGGATCAGCTGTGAGGCCTTTCTTATTGGCAATGGTGATGGACAGGCTGGCAGACGAGATTAGACAGGAGTCCCCGTGGACTGTGATGTCAGCTGATGACATTGTGATCTGTAGAGAGAGTAGGGAGCAGGCTGAGGAGAACCTGGAGAGGTGGAGATATGAGAGGAGAGGAGTGAAGGTCAGTAGGACCACCACGACAGAATACATGTGTGTGAATGAGAGGGAGGTCAGTGGAATGTTGAGGATGAATGGAGTAGAGTTGGTAAAGGTGGAGGAGTTTAAATACTTGGGATCAACAGTACAGAGTAACAGGGAGTGTGGGAGAGAAGTGAAGAAGAGAGTGCAGGCAGGGTGGAGCGGGTGGAGAAGAGTGGCAGGAGTGATATGTGACAGACGGGTATCAGCAAGAGTGACAGGGAAGGTCTACAGGACGGTAGTGAGACCAGCTATGTTATATGGGCTGGAGACGGTGGCACAGGAGACAGAGCTGGAGGTGACAGAGTTAAAGATGCTAAGATTTGTATTGTGTGTGACGAGGATGGACAGGATTAGGAACGAGGACATTAGAGGGTCAGCTCAAATGGGACAGTTAGGAGACAAAGTCAGAGAGACAAGATGAGGTTGATCTGGACATGTGCAATAGATAGATAGATACTTTATTAATCCCAAGGGGGGAAATTCACATAATCCAGCAGCAGTATACTGATACATAAAATATTAAATTAAATAGTAATAAAAATGCATGTAAAAGCAGACATTAACTTTGTGTGATGTTAACGTTTACCCCCCGGGTGGAACTGAAGAGTCCCATAGTGTGGGGTCTCCTCAGTCTGTCACTGAAGCTGCTCCTCTGCATAGAGATGATCCTGTTCAGTGGATGCAGTGGATTCTCCATGATTGACAGGAGCCTGCTCAGCGCCCGTCGCTCTGCCACGGATGTCAAACTGTCCAGCTCCATGCCTACAATAGAGCCTGCCTTCCTCACCAGTTTGTCCAGGCGTGAGGCGTCTCTCTTCTTTATGCTGCCTCCCCAGCACACCACCGTGTAGAAGAGGGCGCTCGCCACAACCATCTGATAGAACATCTGCAGCATCTTATTGCAGATGTTGAAGGATGCCAGCCTTCTATTGAAGTATAGTCGGCTCTGTCCTCTCTTGCACAGAGCATCAGTATTGGCAGTCCAGTCCAATTTATCATCCAGCTGCACTCCCAGGTATTTATAGGTCCTCACCCTCTGCACAGTCACCTCTGATGATCACGGGGTCCATGAGGGGCCTGGTCCTCCTAAAATCCACCACCAGCTCCTTGGTCTTGCTGGTGTTCAGGTGTAGGTGGTTTGAGCCGCACCATTTAACAAAGTCTTTGATTAGCTTCCTGTACTCCTCCTCCTGATGATGATGTGGTGGAGGAGTATATGGGGAGAAGGGTGTTAAGGATAGAGCTGCCAGGGAAGAGGAAAAGAGGAAGGCCTAAGAGGAGGTTTATGGATGTGGTGAGAGAGGACATGCAGGTGATGTGTGTGACAGAACAAGATGATGAGGACAGAAAGATATGGAAGAAGATGATCCTGTGTGGTGACCCCTAATGGGAGCAGGCGAAAGAAGAAGAAAAAGAAAAAAAAAAACAAAAACCAGCTAATTAAATGAGATCAGCGTTATCAGGCGTTGTCACGGATTAGGAGTCTCGTTGGAACAAAAACCTGCAGCCACAGGGGGTCCCCCAGGACCGAGTTTGGGAATTACTGCCCTAAGGAATCCACCCACAAACACAAAGAGGACATAATCTGGGTCTTTACTACTTACAAAAAAACAAAAAAAAAAAAAAAAAAAAAAAAAAGTACAGTCGTGGCCAAAAAAAGTTTAGAAAAATGACACTATGACACCCCATGTAGTGGGAATTGGGAGGCACCAGCCTACACTCTAGGCGTCTAGTATGTGGGAGCGAGCGTGACCAGGATGAGGGTGCAAGACAGGGAGACACAGACACAATAGGGTCGGGTTTTTGCAAAAATAAAATGAGGTTTTTATTTACAGGCGCACTTAAAGAAAAACAAAAATCATGTCCTGTAGAAAATATAGATCAATACACAGTCCAATACTGCAAAAGACACATAAAACAGTTATAAATCGGAGCGCAAACATTACAGTATTTACAATGCTGACTGAAAGTCCCAAATAAAAAAGAAAAATACACACAAATTAATGAAACCCATATATACACAAAAATAAGCTGTCATCCTCCACAGAAATCCCGGTCAGGAAGCTGCTCCTCCACACAGTGTATAATACAAGGTTTACCAAGAAAAATACTCAAAATAACAGAAAAAAAAGTGCATATACAAAAATAAACTGTTCACCATTAACCACAACCCAGTAAATACCCCCACCAAAGCTAATCCAGAGATATTTATACTGTAAAAGATTTTTTTTTTTTTTTTACAAAAATCAAGGGACAAGCCACAGCGCTTGGTAAACTCAAGACAACGTTCTACCAAGTACCCCACCCTCTCGCTGCACGATCAAGCCAGAAGACCCCCACGAGAGGCCGGAAATTCCCTTTTGCATTCGGCGCCGACAAATAACACTGCATGGTCAACAAGCATTTTGCTACTGGGATTCTTTCAGCAGGCGGCATGGTGGCGCAGTGGGTAGCGCTGCTGCCTTGCAGTTAGGAGAGCTGGGTTCGCTTCCTCCCTCTGCACAAAGACATGTAGGTCAGGTGCATTGGCGATCCTAAAATTGTCCCTAGTGTGTGCCCTGCGGTGGGGTGGCGCCCTGCCCGGGGTTTGTTTCCTGCCTTGCGCCCTGTGTTGGCTGGGATTGGCTCCAGCAGACCCCCGTGACAAACTTTATATGCAAAAGGTCCAATCCCAGAATGAAATTCTGCTTAGTCAAGCAATGGCTCCACCCGTGAAGAACCGCGAGGGATTCTCAAACCTCTTAATCTGGGCATCCAAGTAAAACAATCGTTAGCACACCAAGAAAGCAAGAAGAGGATTAATGGCATTAGTGAAAGCAGAGCCATACATTGATAACATACCACTGCAAATTAAATAAAAATCAAACAAATAAAAAAAAGTTTTCCGTTCATGTCCGTTTCTCACATGAATCTCTATTGTAATAGAAAAAAAATCTTGGAAGGAGACGAGATGTGACTTTCTCAGAGAGACACTTTCTCGTCCTGCAGACTTTGTGCCAAGAGATTTAACCACGCCGGGGCCGGAAATAAAAGACAAAGAGCAGATGACGAACGTCGTAAACAATTCAAAAACGTTGGCGCGATACACATGCAGAGCAGGTTAGAGATAATGGAAGTACTAAAATACTAAAGTCTCAAAAAAGAAAAAGATAGTAAAGATCGCATTAGCGCACACAAACGGAAATTATGACTCGGTGAAATAACGGAACAGCGAAAAGACACCGAATATATTTTTCGGATTTAAAGTTTAAGGCATACACTTGTAGATCATCTCATTCTTGTTGCCATCAGTGAAAAGTCCTTTTTCTTCCCCATGAAGAGGCGTATCTGTGAGAATTAAAAGATTTGTTGTTTGGTGAAAGTGAAATCCACATAAGCGAGCGGCAGAGACACAAAGCTGGCGCATTGCGCAGGCGGGGGTCCTCCAAGTATTACTATTACGAAGCCCCCTAATATTACTAAAAGAGAAAAGTGGAAAGGAAACCTACTGTTAAAAACAAAATGATTATTTAAAACAGAGGCGCATCACTGCCAGCGGAGACGCTTAAAGTTAAATCTCGTAAAGCTGAGAAAAGTCAGGTCTTTGTATGGAGTGCAGCGCGAGGATGAGAGGAGTTTTGAAAGGCCAGTGTGGGCTGTACTTACCAAAAAACGATTTATCAGTCTTCGTGAATAACGAATGGCGAAGGGAAAGAACAAGCGAGTTCAAGGAGCGTTTAGTTTTCATGCCAAAATTAAATGTAATCCAATGTGTTAACTACATTGAAATGCAATACGTACGCAAGGGGTCTATTTAATGTTGGAGTCCTGGCACACCTACGACCTTATCCAAGGGGACCCCATCCTCAGTGGTTGAAATTGTGGAGCTGAAACGTGACTATCCAATGAAAAACACCATCAACAGGCATTTGGACATGAAGTCCACATATGCAGGCTTGAAATGAACATGCACGGAATGAGGAAGACTTTGGAGGAGCCCCTGGTCGTGGCTGGTTTATGGTGACATGATGTTCTTTCCACTTGCGGATTACAGCCTCAGTGGTGCTCACTCTAACATTCAGAAGTTTAGAAATACGTTTGTCACCAATACGGTTTTGAAGGTCTTGTGAGAGTCTTTGCTTTTCCCCATTATGAGATGCTTCTTGTGTGACACTTTGGCCATGAGAAACCTTTTTCTAGGCCATCAATGAGGATTAAATCAGCTGATATCCATTTGCACTGATAGGGGGCTCCCAGGATTGACAGATGTCAGCTGCTTTCTTGGCTTTTCTCGTGTTCAATACTTATTCCCTGTTTCATTCCACATAACTTAATGTATGGACTTATTTGTTTTGATTTTTTTGTATGTTTGGATTACTTGGGTTGTTACCGACATTTGGTGAAAATTTCCTGTTAGGCAAATTAGAAAAATATTTACTGAGAAAAACGTTGACGCGTTCAATACTTATTTTCTCCGCTGTATTTACGTATGTATTACACACACACACACACACACTTAAACTCTCATATCATTTTGACATCACGTTTATAAAATTTGACATTAACGTCCTCAAAGTTGATATCGATTGTAAAAGCTCGATATCAAAATTTTAAATGCGCGATATCAAGTTCTGTCTCACAAAAAAAAAAAAATTTTTTTTTATCTGGCAACGCTATTTGCGTAACAATGACCAGTACTTAAAGCACACAGTATCTAATTTTAAAAAGGTGAAATGAACATTTGGAAACTTGATATCAAATTTGGAAGGTTAGATAATGATGATTTCAAAATCATGATCAAATTTTTTAAAACGGATATCGAATTTGAAAAGCTTGATATTAAATTTATTAGCCTCGATATATCATTTAAAAGCTTACCACCACAATGTTGAAATCCATTTTTAAAAGCTTGATACAGTTTAGGATGTGGTGAGAGAGGACATGCAGCCGAATGAAGAAGCAAGTTACATAAGCTTGATATCTAATTTTAAAACATTGATATCAAAAAGGTACATTTGAGATCAAAAAAAAAATATAGACGTCATATATGCGTCAAGCCATTTGATCCCTCTCTTTTGATATCAAATTTCCAAAAACAGGTAAAGACATAACCGATATCAGTTTTCAAAAGCGCGATATCAAATTTCCAAGAGTGGTAAAAAGCTGGTATCAAATATGAAAAGCCCGATATTAACGTTTTGAAAGCAGATATCAAATTAAAGTGATCAAATGTTAAAACAGCTCGCCATACGTTACAGGGGTCGGCTGCCTCAGTGGCTGCGAGACGACACATCCGCTCTCTCGCGCCTCCTACTGACCTCGGGTCCCATTTCCGCCTTTTGGCGCTGCACTCACAGAGGGAACGACCGTTCACGATGCAGGATGCTGTCGCCTCGATTGGCTACACGGGCAGCCATGGCATCGATAAGGTCCTGGACCGTCTCATCCCTGCAGATAAAGCTGCCGGCGCAGTCGTCTACCCGCGCTTCCAGCTACGACGTCTGGTCTTGCAGAACTAGGGATGCCAGATTAGAAAATTAGAAATAACATAAAGCAAGGATTTTAATGGGTTATGAGGAAAACAAAAGTTAAATCGTTTGAAAATTTAATACAAGCTAAAAGAATTCTGTAAAAGTGAAATTTGAAAATATGTATTTAATACAGACAACAGAGAAATGTTATTATTTAATACAGGCAGTTAGAAAAAAGTGGGCCGTGGCAAGTAGTAACAACACCCCCTGCTGACAGTCACTGTATGTTGCAATGCTGATAGAGAACTGCACAGCAGCGCAGCTGGCCAGCAAAACGGTAAGAGTGTCGCCGTCCTCAGCCAACCAGAGCAACTGAACGAGTTACAAACAGCAGCAAACACGAGTTTCCTCGTTACAGTTGTGTTATTTTCATTCAAGAGAAACTAAGAAAAGAAAGTATAATTACTTATAAAGTTACAACTAAGTACCGTAAGAAGGTAGTAAAATATATTTTTATTACGAAATTTGAAAATGAACTAAATACGGGACATTTGGGTGTCCCTGAAGGGTCAGTACGGGACAGGTGACAACATGATCAAATATGGGACATGTCCCGTATATAAGGGACGTCTGGCAACCCTATGCAGAACCCACCCCACGCTGGTCTCCGCAGGCTCCGGACTGGAGATTCACAAGGGACACAACAGGCTCAGGTTGAGGGCTGTGGAGTCGAAGTCGGAGTCAGAGACAATTTTGGGTACCTGGAGTCTGGATCGGAGGCGACAAAATGTACGGACTGCAACTCCTAATAAATTTAAATTATAATGAAAAAAAAATATATAGCAAGTTCAAATGTCCCACTTCACAAACAATAGTCCTAATTACTTCGGTGGGCTGGCACCCTGCCCGGGGTTTGTTACCTGCCTTGCGCCCTGTGTTGGCTAGGATTGGCTCCAGCAGACACCCATGACCCTGTATAGGGTGGTCCAGATCTAATTATGCAATTTTCATTACGCTGTAACTTAAGTTTATTACATAGAAAATTACCCGAAAAATCCTGGACCATCGAGAAGTGTGCGAACTGACGACAAGAATCGTCTTCGCACCGAACCGGAATCGTCCCCGCATAAATCAAAGTCATCCAGACGATCTGGATCTGCATAATTAGATCTGGACCACCCTGTAGTTAGGATATAGCGGGTTGGATAATCCTAATTAAGTACTTCTCTGAATAAAGCCGAGTGCATAGTTGTGTCACTAGTGTGAAGTTCGGCTCAGCGATTATACAACCTGACGTTCACATATTGTAATCTGGATTATGGTACATTACAAAAATTTTTTTCATTTGATTTCAGATCTAATGTGTTTAACAAGTTCATTTGAGTGTAAACAAGTGTAATGATGGTGGGTGCTATGGCCTGATGTGTGTTCAGGTGTTCTGTTTGCACTCTCCGCTCCCACCCAGGGCTGAACTTTAGCATAACTTTGCACACCACCCAAGTACTAGGAAGTTAGTTAACTGCGCCCCCCCTGGAGCCTCCCACTTCAGCAGAAGATCAGCACACATGGGCAAACTAAATGGAGTCCCAATCCAGGAGGTTCATCGTGTGGTGGGTGCGGCATTGTGCTATTTGCGCATGCTCCCCAACCTCTTCACTTTAGATGATCAGTTTTGTCACAATTAATTGATTTAAGTGTAGTTTAAGTAATTTGTTGCGTACTGAACTTATTATCCCGTTCCACCTCATACTATCTGGTACCCACTAGCCCGTGCCCACCATTTATATATCTCGTGCCCACCACGTACGAGATAAGGGTTACCCCATCTTTTTTTCCATAGGTTCCGTAATAAAGGAAGCCATAAATTCAAAACGAATGCGGAATAAAATCCCACGGCATGTTAACCCACGTAAGGAGGGAAGCTACCGCATTAAGTTCTCTATTTAGTTATTAATCAAAATCCTGTAATTCATTCAAATATAAATAACTAAGAACGTGCATGGCAAAGGCCCAGTTTGATTTTATAATGAGGGTTTCTTGTCATGAAGGATTCCCCAAAAACTACAGAAGTAAAGCCGCAGTCCCTGTTCTGTCCTCGCCGCCGCTAAGTTACTTTCTGACCACCGTGCAAGTCCCCCTGCACTCTGCAGCGTAATCCAGCAGCTACTTTGGTCCCATCAGACCCCCCAACCCCCAACCCCGGGTAGTTCTTGCTGCACATCCTCAGTTCTGACTTCACGAGTCCTCTGTGTTTGTCTCAGTTTATGAAGACGTTGGCCAAATTGTGTTCAGCGATGAGCGAAAACCGCGGAGGTCGGTTTGCCGGGTGCGGCGAAATCACGGAAATGTTCAGGAACTTCAACAGACGCCACTAAATGCACTGAAATGAAAGGCGAAGGATGAAATGAACGGCTTTTAAGGGGGTTATAAGGGTACAAGGGTCTTTAAAATGTCTCTGAGGGCCTGGGAAGCAGATGCTGGAATGATTATTCAAATCCGATGTGTGCTGTGAGAGAAGAGTGCTAACCACTGCGCCCCCGCGCCTCAAACGACAAAAGATGTGCATGGATGAAGCGATAACCACGAATAAAATACAACAAATGGCCACAAATTAGCAATCTATAAAACCGAATGTCTGTCTGCATGTCTCCGCTACAATCCTGCACAGTAAGAGCGATCAGGGCCAAATTTTGCATATAGCAGGTGTTCTCTAGGACAATAATACCATAAATTAAAGTCAAGTAAACTGAAAGAATTACACCGATATCAAGTGCCTAATGTACGTCCTGCCTTTAACATGAGATAGAGAAATGTGCAAAGTTTCTCATCAGTCCCATTCTCACTGCGGACCTCCGAGCACGGAAACGACGCATGCGCATTTCAAAGCTGCTGCTCCGCTCCAGATATTGCCGTTCGTTTGCTTGATTTTTATTGTACTGTACTGTATTTTGAATTTATTGATTGTCATGTTGTAACGCTTTCTTGATTTCACGGATCTGTTATGATGGTGTCAGCCACAATGTCCGTTAAAATGGTCGTTTAAGTTCGCACTAGACGTTTTGAGTTGAAAAGGACAGGAGACTTCAGGACCGTTTGAAGCGACCGAGGCGTCCCGAGAAGGGCGCAGGAGGAGCGACATGGCTGGGGGTCTCGATTCAAGTTCATTTCTGCAATCAGAAAACTTAATTAAAATATACGCGCAAGTCAAACAGGGGGCCCATGGAACGTGTTTATGTTTTTATTGTGTTTAATTATTATGTCGCGCGTTTGGGGGTCCCAATGGGCAAAATGCAAAAACATTAAAAAAATGGCAAAATTAGTATTAAAAATCCAAAGTGTGAAATTAACATTAAAATGAGAAAATATAAAAATCCACTGCATTAAATTAATATAAAGTGAGTGTTAAATAAACGTTAAAAAATGCGAGCATGAAATTAACAAAATGCATGAGCGAGAAATTAGGAATAAAAAGTGAAAATGTGACATCAGCATTAAACATCCAGTGTATTAAATTAACAATAAAAAGTGAAATCAACAAAAAAAGAGAGAGAGCATGAAATTAACATCAAAAACTGAGAACGTGAAAAAAAAATTAAAAGTGAAAGGAGGAGGAAAAGGAGGTTGGGAGCATGCGCACCACCACACGCCGAACCACCCGGATTGGGACCCGAGTGCAGTGGGTGACACCTCAGCACCTCACTGGAATAGTGTATAATTTTTTTTTTTTTACAGTGGCTGGAGTGCCAATCCTGCCACTAACAAAAAGTGAAAGCGTGAAATTAATATTAACCCTTTCGGCCCTGGATTTTCTGTTTGTATGGGAAAATTATTTTGTGAGGTATTCTACCTTTGGGGTGTCTAGGAAGCTCAAAAATGAAAAAAATATCACTAATATTATACCATAGCTGCCAAATACTTCAGTCTTCTTGAGCGGATAAAATTGAAATTGGAGCGCACAGTCCGGAATCGTCCATTTTCACATTTCCGTGTTTCGCGGACTGTGTGCCAGTCTCTCCAGTCTGCGCCAATAGCAGCACGTCCGGCTGCAGCGGCTGCAAATGTACCTGTGCTTTAGAAAAATACGGCCTCTATATATAAGTACTAGTAATAGGATGTCAGGGCCGAAAGGGTTAAAAAAAATCGTGTGAAGTTCACATTAAAACTGAAAAGGTGAAAAAAAAAAACAGATTAACATTTAAAAACTGAGAATGCGAAAATTAAAAAAGAAAAAATTAGCAGCATGAAAACTAAAACATATGAAAGTGTGAGATTAACATTAAAAACGAAGAGCATGAAATTTAAAAAGTGAGAGCAATAAATTAACATAAAAATCCAGAGTATTTAAATTTATTTTAAAATATAAGTATGTGAAAGTAACAATAAAAACGCAGACCATGAACTCAACAAAAAATGACAGCATGACATTAACATTTCAAAAGTGAGACTGGGAAATTGACAATAAAACGTGAGAGCATAAAAATTCACATTAAAAATCCATAGTGTGAAATTAACATTAAAAACTGAAAATGTGAAATTTTAAAAAAGCGAGAACATGAAATAAAAAAAAAAAGACCACATGAAATTAACATTAAAATCCTGTGTATTAAATTAACAGTGCAATGTGAGAGCATGAAATTAATATTAAAAATCCAGAGTGTGAAATGAATATTTAAAACTGAGAATGTGGAATTTCAAAAAGCGAGAGCATGAAATTTAAAAAAGTGAGATATGAAATTAATAAAAAGTGAGATTGTGAAATTGACAATAAAGTTCATGTTGCTAATTTCAAGCTTTTACCTTTTCGTGTTAATTTCATGCTCTCACTTTTTAATGTTAATTCCCAGCTCTCAATTGTTTGTGTTAATTTCACGCTTTGAATTTCTTATGTTCATCTTACATTAGCGCCTCTCTAGTTTTATTGATTTTTTTTTTGTTAGATAGAACTTTATTTATTTGTCCCCAGGGGTAAATTTGTCAATTTTCACATTGTTCCTATTCCTTGATTCTTTTTCCGAGGACGTGTTCTATCGCATTATGCATCACAATACGTATCGGCAGTTGGATTCCGTGAAGGCCTCGTAAGGTTACACTGGTGACGATGGTGTGCCTCGCCTCAGGCGCCACAGTTTAACACACCGGCCCTGTCTAAAATGTTGTTTAAGCCTCCTGTTTTATGTGCTCCACTAATCCATGTGCGCCCAAAGAACTGAATCGTGGGGTACGTTGCTATCACAAAACTAATTTAACTCGACTTTTTTTCCAGTGTCTTCTTCTAGTCGAACTGAATCATATTTTATTACATATTACAGAAACAACTCAAATGGCTTTCACTGTTTTAAATACAGGCACCAATCGCAGAGACCATTTCTTGAATACGCTGCCAGTACCCAATAGCCTTAGTCAGTCAGTAATTTTCCAACCTGCTATATCCCAACTACAGGGTCACGGGAGGGTCTGCTGGAGCCAATCTCAGCCAGCATAGGGCACAAGGCAGGAACAAACCCCGGGCAGGGCGCCAGCCCACCGCAGCCCAATAGCCTTACTCTACTCAAATGTAATATTTCTCACTTAAATTATTTTTAGGGGTAAACATTACAGATGAACACTACTTGACGTCCAATCCACTAAATGAGTGCGCTGCCCTTGTAGGCCTTGTGTGTCTTTATACGGTACAACTGATGTCACTTCACTGAATGTCACATTCTGCCCATTCATTTCCATTTAAGCAAAGCAAACCGTTGGCACAGAGTCCTTTGCATTGGGATGGCATAGCTAAGCTCGTTTTTGCCTTCCAAAGAGCAGGACAGAGAGGAGCTCCTCTTGAGCTGAACTTATGTTTGGCTGCATCAAAACATGGCAGCAGGTTTTTTTTTTTTCCCCTCTTCACCTTTCATTCAGACCTCAATGCACAAAATGTGGAAGCCTGACATCGACAGAATTCATCAGGAGCCAAGAAATGAAAGTAAAAGCAGCTCGAGAGAGAGAAGGGAGAGCACCATGCAGGTAAAGGTCGTACCTCACAAGCCATCGGCATGGGACTTGTTACCTGACACACTTAGTTTGGGGCAAAGGGTCACTGGGACTGAATGGGCCGACACTGGCAAAATGGCCACAGAAACCAAGCCAGCGTCGTTGTGATGAGTGGGGCCTAAGCCAGCAGCACCAGGCACAAGGCAGGAAACGGGCCTGGAAGGGCCGCAATCACACACACCAGGCACACACCCGCAGAGATGCACACGGACGCAGGGAGAACACGTGCACTCCACACGAGCGATGGCCAGCCATGGGATTTGGATTTGAACTTGAGCTGGCAGAGCTACCCATTGCACCATCGTCTGTTTCTTGAGAACAGACTGGCGCGATATAACAGATAAATGGATAGAAAATGCACTGTTGGTAGACTTTGATAGATCTGAAAGGCACCAGAAAACAGGTAGGTCAATTGGTACTGAAGACACTATATGATGACAGATACATAGATAGATAAGAAAGGCACTATAAAACAGGTAAGTCGATATGAGGGAGACTACATGACAGACAGACCGTGATGACACCTTACAGAAAGGCACCACAGTGTCTTTAATATCCTCTGATCTTCCCATTCTATGTGATAAAAGGATACACAGATATGAGATGTGAAAGGCACTATATAATAGATAGGCAGATAGATAGAGAAATAGATGTGAGAGGCACTCTAAAACAGATAAGTAGGTAAAAGATTACGTAATAAAGTAGATAGGCAGGCAAGAAAGGTGCGGTACACCATAAAAATCACAATACATAGTCAAGAAGGGCACTGTGTGCAATGGATAGATACATAAGAAGGGCACTGTATGATGGACAGACGTGAAAGGTGCTATATACTGTAAGAGAGCTAAATATGAAAGGCTCTATATAGTAGATAGGTCAGTAGATATTAAACACATTATATGATAGCTGACAAAACAGATGTTAATTATTGGAGGGAATGACGTCGATCACAATAATATTCGGCCATCGTTTAACTCAGTTGGAATCCCCATTAATTTCCCTGAATCAGCCCACAATCTCGGAGTTCTCTTTGACTCTAGCAGGTCATTTAAAGCACATATTACAAAGTTGTCCAAATCAGGTTTCTTCCATCTTCAAAATGTTGGGAAATGAAGGCGCTTTCTAAATAAACAGGATTGTGAATAAATTAATTCCTGCATTTATCTCTAGTAGGATTGACTGCTGCAATGTGGTGTTCACTGGATGTTCAAACTGGTCTTTATTCAGCCTCCAGTTAATCCAAAATGCTGCTGCAAGAATAAGAACAAGAAAATACGAACACATAACTCCAGTTCTTAAATCCTTACACTGGCGCCCGGTTAAGTTTAGGGCAGATTTCAAAATCCTTCTGTTAACATATAAAGCACTACATGGCTGAGGTCCGGCTTACTTGTCTGAACTTATCGTGACTTACAAACCTGAGCGCACATTAAGATCTCAAGATGCTGGTCTGCTTGTGATTCCAAGGATTAATAAAATAACAGTGGGAGGTCGAGCTTTTAGTTACAGGACCCCCTAAACTGTGGAGTGGTCTGCCTGCTTCTATAAGAGATGCCCCGTCGGTCGCAGCTTTTAAATCCCAGCTGAAGACTCACAACTTCAGTTTAGCACACCCTGACTAGAGCTGCTGATTAACTGTGCAGACTGCATCTCTGTTGTTGGTCATTAGCACTAAAACATAAGTAACATGAGAGTTAGAATTGATTACTAACCCTCACCTGTTCTGTTTCTCTTCTCGGTACTCAAATGTGCCACTTGCTGCCACGGCCCACCTGACAAGTTGTTGTGCCTGCCTATGGTAAAGTCATCTCTGATGGAGGATAGCAGGAATTGTGGGAAATAGGGGTCCTTTCATCGGATTGGCTGGCCCAGCACTGTTTTAGTTGTGGAATGGCCAAATGGGGGAGGCAGCTTGATGGCTGAGGTCTCCAGGACTCTAAACAAATCCAAATCATATTATGGGATATCATCTACTGTTAAATTCTGCTACGTACTTCTAAAATTTTTATTTTTATACTGTATTGAGGATTTGTTCTGTTCTGTGTATTTTATTGTATTGACCCCCTTCCTTTAGAAACCAACTGCATGACCAACCTACCTGGAAAGGGGTCTCTCTTTGAATTGCCTTTCCTGAGGTTTCTTCCATTTTTTCCCTACTTGGGCTTTTTTGGGAGTTTTTCTTGTCTTCTTAGAGAGTCAAGGCTGGGGGGCCGTCAAGAGGCAGGGCCTGGTAAAGCCCACTGCGGCACTTCTTGTGCGATTTTGGGCTATACAAAAATAAATTGTATTGTATTGTATAGCTACATACATAGATACAGATGAAAGACATATGTGAAAGGTAAATAGATGTAAAAGGCACTATAATAGATATGAAAGATACTACAGAATAGTTAAGTAGATATGAAAGAGACGATGTAATAGATAGACAGACAGGAAAGGCGTTGTAAGATTGATAGACGGGAATAGATTTGAAAAGCACCCTAGGATAGCCAGATCAACCATATTAAGGGCAATACATGTATATGATAACCAAATACATAAATAGATATGAAAGACACTATATAGACTCTGTGTGAAAGTTCAGTACAGTACAGTATATAATATATAGGAAATTCACTATAACTTATTCATGTGACTGCACTATAGATAGATGGATATTTATGATAGTTATATCTGAAAGCCATTACTGTATACAATAGATAAATAGGAAGGCACTATATGGACTCTGTCTGAAGGGCAGTGGTGCACATTATAATATATTAGTTTTCGCCTGCGGCTCTGCCCATGTAGTAGTGAAACAGGACAAACTTTAAAAATCAATGAACAAACAGGTATTGCTAGCTGAGCAGACACACGATGCGCTCCAACGCGTGACGACAGGTAGAGCGACTGGAATGGAGGCTGGCACGTTGGTGAGGATGACCCCGCCCAGCTCCCCACGCCTGACGTCACACTTTCCCCTCCCCTCGGCCGTAGCCTCTGTCTTGGATTAGCGCGAATATATCGCTCCTGCAAGTGAACTATGATATATAGCGCGATGAGAGAAGTCACTAAATCAGCGGAATATTCAAGCAAATTACAGAAAAAAACCCATACAGACAGATATAGACATACACACACACACACACACATACATAATATAGAGAGAGAGATAGGAAATTCACTATAGAAAACATACATTGATTTGAAAGCTCAAAATAATACACCGATCATCTATAACATTTTCTAAGATGACAGATAAATAGAGTGATATGAAAGGCACTATATAATAGATAAGTAGATACAAGCCAATATAATAGGCATACAAGAATGGTGCTATATATTACAAAAAGGCTCATGTGAAATGGACTTTAAAATATGACACAGACTAGGAGGGCGCTGCACAAATAAATATATATATTAGAAAAGCACCGTATGATGTGAAAAGTACAATATAATAAATAGATGGACAAATAAAGATAAATGTAAAAGAGATTAGAGAAATAGAGATTAATGTGAAAGACAGATTGACAGATATTCAGTGTACTGTATGATAGTAGTATTAATAGATATAAATGAAAAGCACTGTGTAACAGACCGATGTGAAAGGCACTATATAATAGATGTGCAGAGAGTGCAGTACAGACAGGCAGCCACGAATGAGACTTTATAATGGATGGATAAGAATGACAACACCATGAAGCCAATCACATTCAGTGCCGAGCACAGTACCCCCCAATTTCTGCACCTCCATACTCCTCGCACTCAGAGTTAAAGCCCCTCGTTTGTTGGCTGAACGCCTCTTTGATCTATAGAGTGCTATCACATAAACCTCCAGCAGTCCGATGGCATCATACGTGGACACGCAGTCAGCACAAGAAAGTCTCGCTGCCACCTCTGACTGGCACACCGGCCACTTTCCGACCTTTTGGCTCATTTTCAGTGTTCTGTGCAAATGTTACAAGTCAATCCTCAAATTAGGAGTAGAGAACTTTGCCTGCTTCTTGTCCACTTCGTCGTTAATCATTTCTGCTCTTTAAATTTGCGATATACCGTTTACTGTTACATTATAGTTACACTGAAAAAAAATCGCTGTTAATTTTACAATGTAAAATTGTTAAATAGTGAAGGTAAGTAACTGTAATGTAAAACGGTAACGCGATATTTGCATAAGGACACGCCCCTTTTACCGTATTGTGCCTGCTGAAGCGCATTCTTATTTTTCCCGGCGTGCTGAAGGTTTTTTGAGGTTATGGAGGCGGATTTCTGGTGGGTTGTATTCGATAAGCTGGCACACCTGTAAGGGCACCAAACACCACAAAAGCAAACTTTACTTCTCCGCCACACAATGTGCCATAACGTTCTTAAACGCAGAATTCTTTTAAATGTACAGTATACATTAAATACAGCAAAGCACCAACAAAACACACACAGTAGAGTCCATAAAAAACGGCAACGGATGAAATGTAATGATGAGAATAGATAGTCCAGAGATCCGCACGTTGAATGGGAATGTAAAGATAATCCTACCGCTAGTTCCTGAAATGGTGAAGATTGGTGGACGGGTTCAGGAGCGCTCCTTTCTTCGCAGGACGGCAATGAATCCACTTACAGTCCTCATGCACACAGGCAGATGGCAGACAATCCAGACACACGAAACGATCGAGGACAAAACGAATAAGTACAGGTAACCCAACAGAAGGCAGGCCGAGAGACAGGAACTTGAAACACAAATTACAAAAACTTTTTTTTCTCCTTTTGGTCGTCGGCCCCCTTTTTAAAAGCCGCGCTGACATCCTTTGACCCCAACAGACCCACTGCAGGGACTGCTGGGAGTTGCAGTTTCAAATTCTAGTAGAGTACAACGCTCTCGGATTGGCTACTTTCATGTTCCCAAGCCGCGCTTTCCTCTTCGGTTGCTTCATGTTCTCTCTACTGTGCAGTACTGCCACGAAAAAAGCCATAAAAAACTGCGGAGGGTATTTGAGGTTTCCGCTAATAATTATTAGTTAGGTCCTAAAGAAAAATCCACGAACGACTGAGGCCGTGAACCCTGAACCGCGTCTTCGCGGGGGTCTACTGTATATAATGAAATAATACATGTTTGCTGTTGGTTGTTGTTACTTTACTGATGCAAATTGTGTACTGGTGTTTGATCCTAGGGTGGCACAGTGGCGCAGTCGGTAGCCTCGCAGTTAGGTGACCCGGGTCCTCCCTGCGTGGAGTTTGCATGTTCTCCTCGTGTCTGCGTGGGTTTCCTCCCACAGTCCAAAAACATGCAGGTCAGGTGTATTGGCGATCCTAAATTGTCCCTAGTGTGTGTGTGTGTGTGTGCCCTGCGGTGGGCTGGAGCCCTGCCTGGGGATTTGTTCCTGCCTCCAGCAGACCCCTGTGTTAGGATACAGCAGGTTGGACGATGACTGGCTGACTGTTTGATCCTGCCAGTATTTTCTACTGGTTTATTGATTGGCATATTTATTACAGTACATGGATTTAAGGTTAGGGTTAAATGTTCACCTCTAATGGAATGTGTTGTAAAGAAAAGACAGTTATTTACTACAAAGTTGTAAAATGTTGACAACCACAGCTGCCAGTTTTTTACCGTAATTATAAAATTTTTTTAAAGTGTCGGTAAAATTCTAGCAACCACATTATTTTTTTTTACAGTGTATGTTTGTTGAGATGCATTAAGTTAGGGGGGCTGGGGGCCGATCTACCAGTCAGTAAAGGTCTGCAGCATCGTGATTGCCTGCTCTGTGGTATGAGGGGTGGCAGCGCCTAACAGTCCCTCACCCCCTGACCTCGATGGCACCCCTCTCCATGGCCAACTCCTGGCACCTGCACATGTTCCACTAGCATGGCATGAAGTGTTTCCCCTGACTCTGCTCTGACATCTCCACCTACAGATGCCATTTTTGGATTTTTTTCACACTCTGCTGGTGATGAGTGGTCTGCTTCCTCTCTTGTACCGTGGACCAGCTTAGCGGTGAGGCCCACACGTCCATTTCTCCGGCCCCACTTGCTGACCGTGGGATGTCAAGGTGTTCCCATGCCAGGTCCTCTCAGCAGACCTCGGGGGTCTACTCCCAGCTGGTCGTGCCTGTAAAAACCTTTGCAGAGAGGCCCAGTTCTGATGCTCACATGCTCATTGTGGGTGTTTCTGGTGGTGGATGGTGGTCAGCATGGGCACTCTGACTGGTCTACACAGCACACCGTGATGCTCTGTGTGTTCCGACACGTTTCTCTCATGGCCAGCATGAAGTTTTTTTCAGCAGTTTGTGCTCCAGTGGCTCTTCTGTGGGATCGGACCAGACAGGCCAGCCTTCACTCCCCTCGCACTTCAGCGAGCCTGTCATCGGTGCACCAGTTGTCCTTCCTTAGACCACCTTTGGCAGGTATACAGGAGCTGCCATCTTGGAGCTGCTCTGACCCAGTCGTCTCGCCATCACAATCTGACCCACGTCAACGTCACTCAGATTCTTACACTTGGCCACTTTTCCCACTCCCGACCCATCACCTTCCATCCACCTTCTACAAAATGAGAACCTAACATTGTAGACCAACAAGCCATAAAATGAAATGAGGTCTGAGACTGGCAATCATTGGTTTCTAATGAAGCAATTGGGTGGAACAAAAACCTGCAGTCCCTGCAGCTCTAAAGGACCAACTTTGCCCTACCCCTGTACTAAGTGGTTTGCCCACCTCCTCGCTTCGCTCGCCAACCCACCTGGCCTGCGTCTATGCTGCTCGTGTTGTGAAGAGGGGGGGCTGAAGGCACCGCAAGGAGACGCGGTCGCTCCTCTGAAACCCCCTCTTAAACGGTGACGCAATGGGAAACAAATCGTTTTTTTAACCTCCTCTTTACTCGATCAGCTGCTGATGATCTGCATCTCGCGTGGCGCTTCAAACGCTTAAAAGCCTCGACAGCGGCCATCCTACTCTTTGTCTTTTATTTCTGGCCCCGGGTGTGGTTAAATCTCTTGGCACAAAGTCTCGTCTCGCGGGACAGGAGTTCTTGATATTTTTTAGTTTATAATTTAAAAACGGAATAAGAATCTGAAAATCTAACAACATCACATTAAAGTTTGAGAAAGTCTGAAAAGAATGATACCAAACATAGATATGTAGGTTTTACAATAAGCCCGATTTAAAGCGTGACAAAAACGTGACATAGAAACGTCACATAAAATCGTTGCACTGTTAGGCTTAGGATTCTGTATGCAGAGAGAGTAGATATGTGGGGTTGGTTGGGACTGGCCATCCTTTCCGAAGAAAAGTAGGGATTTAGGGAGCTTGAGGGGAGTGTTTGGGATGGGCATTTGCTTGAGGGACGGTTAAAAGGGACTTTATTGTCATCGGCAGTGGATGGGCGGCGGCGCTCGCAGTGTGACGTAATCTGGTTTGTACCTCTTGTCATTGTAAGTGGTGGTCCCCCCAAGTGAACGTTGCCATCAGCTGTCAGCTGGGGACCGATCAGCTGATGCCGGTGCCACTCCTTTGTTTTAGATCTCAGTCTCCAGATCACGTGCAGACAAGTCAGAGTCCAACTGAAAATTATAAAATGTACGTATAACGTCGCCCACTGAGTAGTTTGCGTTGCACATTCGCTCCGCTCCCTCCCCATTTCTGCCGTTGTTTGCTCGTCGCTACTCGCACACACGCAGGGATCAGACGTCAAGTCAACGAGTCTAACATTCCTCCAAGCACAGAGAGTCTTCCTTTACCGTACCGTCAAGTTTTTTCGACATTTACAGCTGATTATTGCCCTCACCCTCCTGTCGACAAAAGTCGGCATCCGCCCTAAAAGAGTGTGGGAGACGGCTGGCAGTTCAACGCCCCTAAAATGGAAGGATGGGGGAAGGCAGCTACTTGTTGACCTCCCCCAAAACGCTAGATGGCAGTTCCCCTGGAGTGTAGAGGTGAACCCAGATTCCCGCGGGGCATCCTGGGACTTGGAGTTCGGTTTCTCAGCCCTGTTGGGTGCCATGGGTGCCGCCAGGGGGAGCTGTTGAAAGAGCCCGGAAGTACTAGGTAGTCACGAGGATGGATGCCCCGAAGTACTTCCAAACTGATTAGAAGATCTTGAATTCTGACCCGAGACAAAGGCTGTGGTCGCACTTTGAACTGCCAGATGGCACTATACCAGCATGGGTATGCAAGGCATTCTGGGATAGATACTATGGCTCATGAAGGGTCAAGGACTATTTAAAGGACTGCCGGGAACCCAGCAAGAGAGTCAGAGTGGGGTGGAGGTGGACAAAGCTTGCCGAGAGCTGTGGAGGAGAATAGCTAAAGAGAAATATTTGTATGGATTGGATTTATCGCCTGTAATGTGGCTGTGGTACTTTGGGCACAGTTATTAAGAAGAAAAGGATTCTTATTGCTTTTACTTTGTGCCCTGAGCGTCTGTCTGTTGGGGTTAAAGGGGTGACAGCGACCCCTAGCGTCTTACAAGAGTTAAGGCCCACCTTGTCTGGTTACTCAGTTTGGCCAGATGGCCAAGTCTAGGAAGAGTCCTGGTTGTTCTAAACATCTTTCATTTCACAATTGCTGAGCCTATGGTGGTCCTGGAGCCCTCGGAGCTTTAACAAGTGGCTTTATCCCCTTGCCCTGATCTACGCCACACCACAGGTTGATCGATGCGGAGGTCTGCAGGGTGTTCCATGGACTTGATGGGTTGGCTTTTGTCCTGACATGCAGGGTGAATTGCCGGCCTTTCTAAATGACGTCCAATCAATTCAGTTTGCCACAGGTGGGCTCCAGTCAAGGATCATTCAAGGAAACAGGTGGCACCCAGGCACAATTTAGAATGCCACACCAAAGAGGACGGAATACTTTCATGAATTGGAGATTTCAGTTTTTGATTTTTAATAAATTTTCGAACCTTTCTGACAACAGGCTTTCACTTTATGACGAAGGGGCGTTGAGTGGAGACTGATGGGCAAAAATGGCAAACATGCAGTATCTATTTCAAATGAAGTGTACAACACAATAACGTGTGCAGAAAGAGAAGGGGGTCTGAATATTTTTTGAATCCACTGTTATGGAGGAGTTGGGGGGGGGGGGGGGACACCACAGCCTCAGTACATGTATGAACAACCCCCCCTTAGGCCAAAGTAAAGAAGAGGACTTTGAACGGCACAGTTACATGCAGATTGTTTGCTATGGAACCAGCAGGGGGCAGTGTTGGTCCACATTCACTGTGGACTGCAGAAGGTCCATTGGAGGCCTACGAGAAGATCTGTGGTGCACAGCAGAGGGACAAAGGCTGTGGTCGCACTTCAAACTGCCAGATGGTGTTAAACCAGCATGGGCATGCAAGGGATTCTGGGATAGGTACCAGCCAGGTCATAAAGGGTCCAGAGTTCTCTGAAAAGGAGGTGGTGGAGTCAGGGTGCTGGTGTTGGCTAAGTTTTTTAGACTGGGGCAACAGAGCAGCATTCTTTCTTTATTTATTTTTTTGCACATTAAGACCCCCACATTGCAGGTGCCTCTGTTGCTGTTCCTCAAAATCCAAATAAGGATCTTATAGTAGGGGTTCTGAATTACATCTTCAGGGTGCTGGACACACATATACACAGTAGGGTCCATTGCTGGATCTGGAGGAGTTTGTCTGTGTTTTGGATTCTTTATTCCACCCTAAACTCAAAAAGATGCCGACTAATGACAAATAACTTTTAGGAAGCATAGGGGGGTCTGCGTTCCTGTCCCTGGGCCCCCAGCTATTCTATTTATGGCTGTCACACTTACTCGATGTGTGGTCCACATTGGTCATTCTCTCTGTCCCTCAAACACACGTACCCACAGCCCACCCTCGACTGTTAATTCTTAAACCCCCAATCCTCTGTTTTAATTATGCCCGAAAGGGCGGGGCTAAAATATATCCATAGCTCCACCCACACTCCCTTCTTTTAAATGTGGTTTGTCCCTGGACACAAATCGCTCTGTTTGCGGTGGTCACTTTCCTCAATCTGTGGTCCATGTTGCCGATGATGATGGTCATTCAAACACACACACACACACACACACACACAATCCTCTTGTTGACTCTGCCCTGAGAGGTGTGGTCAGTACAATACTTTGCCCCACCGCAGCCCCTCCTTCTTCGCCGTTTGTCCCAGCCCACAAGTCCCTCTCGTCATCGTGGTTACTTTGCATGGTGTGTGGTCTGCTTTGCCACTCTTGGCTGTTCACACACACGGTAAGTCCTCTTTTTTTTTTTTTTTTTTTAATACTGTGCCCTATGCTATGTGGTCAGGAAACATTCCAGATTTTGCCCCCCAGTTCCTTCTTTTACATGACATTTATCCTTGGCAACAAGTCGCACTCTCTTCATAGTGGCCAATTTTCTCAGTGTGGGGTCCACTTTGCCAGCACTGCTCATTCTCACACACACACATGGTCAGACCGCAAGTGCTGATGCTCAAAATCACAATCCTCTTTTTCATTCTGGGCTAAGGGGTGTGGTCAGAAAATGTCAGACACTCCACCTGCAGCCCTTTTTTTAGTCCCAAAACCCCCCAAACAATTGCTGTCTTGATGGTGGCCACTTTTCAGGATAGGAGATCCACATTGACACTGACGGTTATTTACACACAGACAGGTGCCCACCCTAAGGGACGTGGTCAGGCATTTCTGAGGCCCCTCCCCATCTCATCTTTTGCATGTCACTTGTCACTGGTCAAACATTTTCTCTTTTTAGTGGTCATTTTCCTCAATGTGTGGTCCATGTTGCTGATAAGGGTCATTCACACACACCCCCACAATCCTCTTGTTTTAGCTGCCATAAGAGGGGCGGTCAGTGCATTGCTTTGGTAAACGGCACCTTCTTCTGTGCCATTTGTCCCTGCCCACACTCGTTGTGGCGGTCATTTTGCTTGACGTGTGGTCCACTTGACCACTTTTGACTATCCCAGCACACACGGCCAGACCGCAACGCTAGTTCTTAAACCCACACTCGTCTTTTTTTCCCACAATGACCTAAGGGGTGTGGTCAGGCATTTCTGAGGCTCCTCCCCATCCCTTCTTTTGCATGTCACTCGTCCCTGGCCACAAGTTCTCTCTTTGTGGTGGTCATTTTCTTCAATGTGTGGTCCATGTTGCTGATAAGGGTCATTCACACATATAATCCCCCCCCCCCCACAATCCTCTTGTTTTAGCTGCCATAAGAGGGGTGGTCAGTGCTTTGCTTTGGTCCACCCCCCACCCCCCAGCACCTTCTTCAGTGCCACACTCGTTGTGGTGGTCACTTTGCATGACGTGTGGTCCACTTGACCACTTTTGACTATCCCTGCCCACATGGCCAGACCGCAATGCTAGTTCTTAAATCCACACTTCTCTTTTTTACCCACACTGCCCTAAGGGGTGTGGTCAGGAATTTCTGATGCCCCACCCCCTCACTTGCCCCGGCCCCTCCTACTTGTTCCTCGCCTTCCTCTGATGGCGTCACGTGAGCGTCGTAAGTTCCTCGTGTGGCGGCCATTACTGTGTGTAGAATTTGCAATTTTGTGTGTTTGTCTCTGTTTGCACTCTGATCTCTGGCATCGTGTCGTGTGTCTTCTCGCTGTATCTCATGGATGGCTTGTGGATGACAGGCTGCTGTGCTGTTTGTATGATGGTCTCGTTTAAGTCACGTTTACCTCTCGTTACACCAGATCCTCTTTTTCATTCTGACCACCTACCCATTAGTGAATGCAGCAGGCATGACCATCAGCCACCCCATGAGCCGTCTAGGTGGGCACACTTCATCAGATTGCTTTGTGAAGGATGTGCGGAGGGCCTACCTGCTTCAGTGGTGTCTGTGACACTTTGCTCCTGGCCATTTCTGCTGTGTGTGTCCTCCAGATTGATGCTGAAATGACAGCATTTTGTCTGCAGACCACCACACATAGAAATCGAACTCAGAGATGGCTGGCAGTGCCCTGTGTCACACACATGAGCGTAGGGGACAGCTGAAGGGCTCTGGTGACTGTAACTCTATTATCACTCCAGGTGACGCTGTGTCCTAATGCCTTTCTCTCTTCCTCCCTCTGCAGACTGGATGATTGACAGCTGTGACACCTTTGATGTCACTTCCTCTTTCAGCTGGACCCGCCTATTCCTGATGGAAGGACTTAAATCCGGAAGCTTGGCCATCTTGAGACGGATTCAGGTGGGTAAAGACGACCTCACAATAATTGTGCATTTCTTTGTTTATTCTGCAAAACTAATTATAGGGGGCGACCAGGCTGGTACCCCAACTCTATCGCTGTCATCTTTCTCTTACACCTGCTGAGGAGGGGTGAGGATCAGGCATAACGTAGGGTGTGATAAATGATAAAAGCTGAAATCCGAAACAGCAGCAGGTTATCCACGAGCTCCGATGGTGGTCACTGGATTCTTCCTAAAACCCTCTTGTTCTCCCTCACCAGGTGGTCCTCCTCACGTCGAGTATCACACTCCTTGCGCTTTAAATTGCCTCATCATACAGTACAGTGACTGCTGTATTTTAATGCTGACCCTTATCCAAAGTGACTTGCAAATCACAGGCGCACCCCTCTAATACCTCACAAACAAGTCAGACCCCAAGTCTGGAGGATGAGATGGGCGCCATTTAAAGGAACAGTTCAGCCCTGAAGCCACTAGGGGGCCACACTGCCTTCTCACTTCATTTGCTGATGATGAAACCTGCCCTCTAAGCGGGTGGGCGGTGGGAGCCGATCCTGGACGGGATGCCCATCTCTGGGTGGACACACTCACACAAGGCTGACATGCACTTCTGGGTCGAGTCTACACCATCAAAGCCAGTTTATACTTCTCGCCATGGGACGTGACTGAATGGTAGTGGGTCACAGTTTGAATGGAGGTGACAGAGGAGCGCTGTAAAACCGCTGGTGGCCGGCGGCCCGTTGGGGCATCCAGTAGCATGCAAGAAAAGCGAATGATCCAATAAAACGCCTGCAAGTTTTTGCCCTCCAGGATCGGCGCTCCTCTTGCTGCACATTTTCTTCGATAGGCGAACGTATTTGTCCCTCACATTTTTTCCACTTTTTCATACATTTGCCGACTTCCAGACTGAAAGACGAATGGAAACCGCGTCTCAGGAAATCCATATGTAGTTACCGAACTGGCCATTTAGAGTCGAAGAGGTCTACGTAGAGCTTGCGTCGATGTGATGTGTGGTCACATGTTTGAGGAGGTGCTCGTCGGGCTACACCGTAGGTGACGGGGACTTTGGCGTTGGCGCAGCGCAGAAGCAGAAATCAGCATTTAGATGGTATGGTGGTCTGTCTGGATGAAGGTGACGGAAGAGCTCTGTAAAGCCGCGGGTGGCCGGTGACCTGTAACAACACCCCGTTGGGGTACCTAGTAGTTTGTGAGCCGAGGACGGATATGGGGGCAAGTGGGGAGACCACCACAAGTTTTGTAAGTGCAAAAGGTGCGTTCTTTACTTCAAACAATAAAGTGACAAGGTGCAGTCGTTGCCTAAGGATTTATAAATCTTCTCATTTGGTTGCTCCCATTTAGGGGTCTTTGACATCACTTTCTGCCACACTTACTGCCGTCAGGTCCTCCCTCACCACATCCATACACCTCCTCTTCCTCTTTATGCTTTTCTGAACTTCCTCATTGCACCACCAAGTCTCTTCGTCTTCCTCTCTCTGTCCAGGTGTCACACCAAACCCCTTCCTGCCCCTCTCCCTTACCACTTCAGCTGTGGTGTTCCAATCATCTCTCCCAGCACTCGTCTCACTTTCCCTCTGAACTCCACACCATAGTCTTCCTCTTTTCTTCACCTCGAAATTCCTCCTCCATACCCCCATCGATGCTCTCTTAGCTACACTCTGCCCGCTGTCACCACCTCACAGTCTCTAAACTCTTTCACATTTCATCTCCTCCACTTGTGCTCCTCCTCCTTCGTCAAATACGCTTCACCACCGCCATCCCCATCATTTATGCAAAGCCAACCGTCATCAGCCCCTCCGCATTTCTCTTCTTAGCGCCATACCTGCCCATCACCTCCACTGTTCCCTTCTCCGGTGTGCCCGCTAAGGTCCACTCTCTCCCCATTTCATCTAACTCCCTCCAGAAATCGTCTTTCTCCTCCACCATCCCATCCCACAGGTCCCACTTGACGCTGGACTTCCAGCTTTGTGCTCTTCACTCGTTCAGACATCCTCTTGAACTCCTACGCCATTTCTCTTCCCATCCACACCTTAGTTAATATAAATATTGATTTATAAGCAAATACTGTCATTAAAAGCAAAATCAACTGAATTGTGGGGGGTCACCATCACCACCATCAAAATCGTGAAGATCCAGGATCCCAAGTCCTCGCACCACAGCGACGTGAACCACAGAACTCCTTCGATACACGTGGCCCACCGTCGTCCCCTCTTACCACACTTTGCCATCACACCACTTCACTTTTGAAACACTTAAGACCGCCATTCTCATCCCAGGCGATCTTCGCGTCATTATGGTACCCATCAACAGCCTTGACATTCGCCATGGAACCAGTCAGTGCCCACTCCATCGGTACCTGCAGTGGGTCACCAGAGCCCAAAGTCTCAGCACAGCAGGATGGCACTTGAGTGACAAGGGAGTGTCCACCGCATCTGGATCTCCGTGCAGTCGAACGTTCTCTCCACGCTCCTCCTCTCTGCCACCTCATCTCGTCTCCCACAATCTCGTACACCCCATTTCTTCTCCTTCCACCCTCCTCCATGAATTGGCCTACTAGATGATGGTTTTGACGCCCCAAACCACCATGAGCTGTTAATGAGGGGTGGCTGTGCTGCCTAATTTGTCGCCATCCCCACCAACTCTTCCGATTGCCGCGCCTCCCTTCGGCGGGTACTTAAACTGAAAAATGTAAAAACGTGCTTGCCGCTCGTAACGTGGCCCCGTGACATGACGTCTCACAAGAACGGGGCTCCACAGGGCGCTGTGAATTCTCGAGATCCTGTGTATTTTTTGCTTCCGACTTTCTATTTAACCGTGGAGGTTACTTCCGGAAAACCCATAGATACTGAAGCAAAAACACAAAGCACTAAACTTATAGGGAGTTAGGTTCGGGTGGGATACCGGCTCAGGGTGAGGACCGCCAGGAAGAGATGGATATACCAGCCCCCCCACTCTTGCCTTTCAAGCTCTGTAATGATTTTACCTACAGGGGTCTTCTTACGACTTTTACTTCCTCTACAGTCAAGCTGCTCCGCCATAGGCTGTGATCGACCGCTGCAGGGCCAATAGGAGGACCTCACTAAACCGCCCAATCAGTAGTAGCGACTGCGTACAAAAGGCGGGGACTCAATCAGTGTGAGCTTTCGACCCGCACTTAGTGGGAATTCCTCGTTTGTGGGGAACAATTGCAAGTCCCAGTCTCCATCACGAATTGGGGGAGAGGGGGTCCATGACTTACCCACAAGTCTCGGCGCTGGGCAGACACACGCTGTGTAAGGCGCATGCAGGCCTGGATATCTAAGGGAACTACAAGCAAAGAAGTGCAAGTCTGAACCCGAGCAATCAGAGGAGGGCATCAATTGTAATGTCCTGGGTGTGGTCGCTGCCCGCTAAGCATGGCACAGGAGATTTTGGATTTTCCGTCCAAGCATTTGGTCAGATTTGGTCCACCGGTGATTCTTTTCATTTATTGGTGTCTCAGGGAAGCAGAACATCACACGCAACCTGGAAGCACCACTTTCACTCTTACCAGGCCACGAGGACCACCAAGCCAAACTTGACTGGATGTCATAGCAACAGATCCACCAAAAAAAAAATTGAAATAGGGCACCAAAACTCAGCACCAGCCCCCCGCTCTGGCCCCTCAAGCTCTCTAACTGTCCTCCCACTGTTTCACCCACAGCATCCTCGTTACGACTTCTTCTTCCTCAGTAGTCAAGTTCAGTCGTTTTCTGAGTGCTCCGCCAGAGGCTGTGATCGACCACTGCAGGGCCGATTCGAGGACCTCTCTAAACCGTCCAATCGGTAGTAGCGCTGGGTGGTGTGCACAAAGGGGCGGGGACTTAATCAGTGTGACCTTACGACCCACACTTAGTGGGAATTCCTCGTTCATGGAGAACAATTGCAAGCCCCGGACCCCATCACAAATGGGGGGGTTTGCCGACTTACCAACACGTCTCAGCCAGTGGGTAGACCCACGCTGATCCATTCAATGTGGCACATGTGCAGCCCAGGGCATCTAAGGGCATCACAGACTTGTCATTTCTCAATCTCACGGTTTGCTGCTACGGGATGGACTTTTCTGAAATTTTGTTCTGTTTGCCCTGACCAGGAATAGGCGGGAATAGTCGGCGAGTGACGCAAAACGGATTCCACTTCAGTAATGGCCGATAAGTGAATACACAGATAGTAATGTGACAGACATAATGGATGGACTGGCATCCGTTCTGGGATGGAGTGTGGTACTTTAACATCATGGAAACACCAGATGGATCCGGAACAGTTTCTAATCCCTTCCCTAACTGGGATGAAAATATAATGGATGGACAGGCGGAGACTGCCAGGTAAAAATGGTTGCTCCCTCAGTGTGATAGGTGGCAGTGTTCCTCTGGCATGGCTTTGGTTTGGAGACCTGCAGGGCAGCATGGGAAACATAGTTCTTAAGGACATCCCTGTTGGGTTCCCCAGATGCCCCCAGGAGTTTCTCATTTTATCCACCGTCTCACCTGAAAATTCTTCCTGGATGTAATGTTCTGTCGCCAGAACTTCTCTCGGGAGCAGAATAAAAGGAGCTGCCGGTCCTCCGTGTGGGACTCGGCGTCTGGAGGAGGTGGACAATGCGCTCCTGGGAGGAGTGAAAAAAGTAAGAGAAAGAACTGAGTACTGGAAAAGACCCAGTTGAGGCATCGCTTTCAATGAAATGTCAGGTGTCTGTGCAGTTGGGTTGGAGGTTTGGTGGCTCTGAGGCGCCCCCTGCAGGTCACACTGTTAAGGGTTGTGAGGGGAGCAGCGTGTGGTGACGCAGCTCCTCATTATTTGTGTGGGGTTGTTAATGTTCTCCTTTGTGGCTTGTTTATTTGTGGTTTTTCCCCAAAATCCCACATATATGGAGGTGAGGTCGACAGGTGAGCGGCCTGTGCCAGCGTAGTCATGTCCCTTACCAGCAGGAGGTAATCCACCTGAAGACAAGCATGTCTATACCTGGCCAGGACACGGAAGGGAGACCAGCTGCTGTTGGGCACCTGAACTAGTAAGTCAGCTAGAAGATGAATGGATCCACTGGCACCCACTCAATAAACTCTAGACAAAGGGGGCCTATGCCACCCCCAGCACGTTCAGCCACTCAAGGGTCAGAGACAATGGTGCTGTGGCTTTGAATTACATTCTCTTTGTGACCACATGTCTTTAAAGTGACAACAGAGGGACAGAACCCCAAGTGTTGGCCACATTTCACAAGCAACAATTGCGGCCCACCCCCCATAAGACACCACTGCCAAACTGACCCAGTGTGTGTATGTGAGTCGTGTACTGGAAAATGTGCTGGTGAGACCAGCAGGGGGCGCTTATCCTGTTGTTTCTGTGTGGATCCCACCAGCCCAGTGACAGTGACGGGGACAAAGTGCTCTAAGAATTGGCGACGTCCCTCGGATGAGACATAAAACCAACTCTCTGGGCATCCTTTAAAAATAGGAGGGTGTACCCTGATGGCCTGGCTATACTGCCCCCCCTTAATTATCCCCTGTCTCTAACTGGCTCTCTCTCACCCCTTCATCAACTAATAGCTCATGTGTGGGGAGCGTCCTGGCACAAAAATGGCAGCTGTCGCCTCATCCAGATGGGTGCTGCACATTTGTGGCATTTGAAGTGGCACCACACTCATTGTGTAAAGTTACTTCAGCAGCGAGAAAAGCACAAGGTTAACGTGATTAATAATTTTATTATTCCTGCCTTGTACCTGCTGCTGCCAGGATTGGCCCCTTGCTCTTGCATTGCCTTTCCTGACGCATTATGAGTCCAAGATTGAGTTTAAAACCTTCGTGTATTTGAACAGAAATTAACAAAAGGGGCTTCACATGAAATGGAAGGAGTGGACGCACAGAACCGCATGAAGGTTGGCGCAGAGGGCTCCCTGGAGTGGGCAGGTGGTATGATCATGTTGCAGTGATTTGCATGGCTGCCTCACCGCTCACAAATTCAGGTTTCGGCTCTCCTGCTATCTGTATGGAGTTGGCATGTTCTGCCCGTGTCCCTTCACGTTTTTGATTTCTCCTCTCACATTCCAAAGACTGTGCCCGTTTGGCTAATTGGCATTAGCCAATTAGCACCACGTCTAGAGTTTCTTCTTGGACCCCCTGCTGCTGAGCACCTGAACTATTTAAGCCAGCTAGAAAATGAATGGATCCACTGATGCCCACTCAATCAACGCTGGACACGAGGACATGTGCCACTTTCAGCCACTTAAGGGTCACTGACATTGGTGCCGAGGCTTTGCATTACATTCTATATGTGACCACACATCTACGAAGTGACAAGAAAGGGACAGGCTGGCCACATTTCATACACCATGATCGCGGCCCACGTCCCATAAGATGTCACGGCCCACCGTGTCCGAGCCGTGGACGGCCACTGCATCCAAGGTCAGAGTTCTCAACAAATGGACGCCTCAGTCAGAAGCAGACACCCACTTGCCAACTCGAGTGCCAGCGAGCTTATCAGAGTCTTGAGCGGGCACCCAGATGGCCAAACTAGCAACAGAGAGGAGCAAGTCTGCACCCGACCAATAGGAGGGGGCATCGATCGTACTGTCCCTGGCACGGTCACTGGCCATTAAGCCTGGCGCAGGAGATTTTAGTTTCCATCGAAGCACTTGATCAGATTTGGTCTGCCAGTCCTCTTTTTTCAGTAAACGTGTTCCAGAGAAGCAGGACATCAGACACAACATGGAGGCACCTCTTTCACTCCTACCAGGCCACCGGGACCACCGAGCCTAACCTGACTGGACGTCTCAGCTTCAAATCCACCAAAAGAAAGAAGAGAAAAGACCCCAGAATCAGGCAGACAAATCGTCAGAACCCCATCAACGACGAGCAGCTTCACGATACCCAAGCTGGCACTGCCTAACTTCTCCATCATCAACAGAGTGTGCCCAGATTCACAAAGTGCTCCCAGTTTATAGCGCCTTGCATCTCTCAGCCCATTCTCACTCACAGCTTCCTTCCCAATAACATGAAAGACCATGGCGGCTGACATCATCAACATGGCCTACGGAGACCACCCAACGAAACACACACTCACCGATGGCCACGGCGGGCCCAGGTCTGGATGACGTGATTCGTGGCGGGACACCCCAGGAGGGGACGACGGGCAGACTTACCATCCACCAAGTCTTGGCCGTCATGTCGTAGCACAGCTGCCACTTGACCGAGCCGTCAGCCGCCTTTGATGCCATGTCCTGGGGAAAACGCGGGAGCGGTCACTCAGCGAACCACGGCATCGGCCGGAGGGTCCCCACTTCCTGGGCGCCTCGCTTCATCCTCGCCAAGAGCGCCAGGGGCGCTTGTGGTGACACCCGGTGCCAGGCCCCAACCTCAAATATCCGAGGCTGCCCTTCTTCCAACTGAGTGTGTGCCCTTCCTTGCAGCTCCAGTGGGTGACTCGCTGGGACTGCCGCCGCTGACGAGGAGGCTGGCAGGCTGTGAGTCTTTGATTTGCATATGGGAGCATTAAAAAAAAAAAAAAAGTGGACTCGTGTGCCGCGGCTGGCTGGCTGGCTGGCTGGCGCGCCCGCTGGCTCTCACTCCCATCATGACGCTCCGCGCCTCTTCACCTCTTGTCCTCCGTCGCTCTTTCTTTTCTCTCTCATTTTCTTTTTCTTCCTTTCTCTGTTATTCACCTCCTCATCTTCTCACTTCCTCCTGCCCACCGTCTTGTCAGCCTTCTTCACTCATCTTATTCATTTTCTTTCCAGTCCTTTTAATCTCCCTGTCATTTAAAAAGGGGCTACAAAAAGAGGACATCCATCTGTAATGCTGCGTGAGAGCAACGAGGGTCTGTGGGTCTGCTATATAGCGCCCTTGTCACCGAGCTTTACGTCTGTCATGTACTGTACAGCTCCATTTCCTCTTTGTCATATTGTGCCATTCATATGTTATCGACCTGTGGGTTACAGCGCCTTCCTTACCTCTCCATGTATCTCTCATATCTGATGATGTTTCCCGTTTATCATATGGTGCCTTTCTTCTGCAGTCTCTTTTTTTACTGAAGTAAAGAACACAATTTGCATTTGCACAAGTGGCACAAGGGCTCACTCAGCTGCCTTACAGATCAGTTGGGTCACCGCCTGAGAATGTGCCACCCAACAAACCAATAAATAGCATAAACATTGGCCATATAGTGCCTCAAATATGGATCTGTTTGTTTAGCTATTATATAGTGCCTTTCTCATCTGTCTGTCGAAGCTGTAGATTGCACCTTTCATATCATATCACCCAGCACCATTTACATCTATTATATGGTGCCTTCCATATCTGTCTGCCCCGTATATAGCATTCACTGTATCTATCTGTTCTACATAGAGTTCTCATCAGGTCTGTTATATATAGTGCCTTTCACATCTACGTATCTGTAGCACTTTTTACATTTATTACATGCAATGCCTTTCAGATTGGTTATATATCACGCATTTCCTGCCTGTTACATAGTGGCGGACCTATCTATCTATTATATAGCGCCTTCCACTTTTGCCTGTTTATCTGTCTTAAAGTGCCTTTAACATCACTCTGCCCTAAAGGGATCCTACCCTGTTGGTCCTTAACATGAAAATTGCTCCAGGGGGCGCTGTGCAATGGCTGACCCTGTGCTCCGACACCCAAAGGACATGCGAAAAGACAATTTCCCCTTGGAGATGAGCAAAGTAAATCAAAATAAATATTGTATTATATGTATTATATATAGTGCCTTGCTTGTAATATAGTTCCTTTCTTGACTATCTGTCTCTCTAATCATGCCCTTCATATCTATCTATTATATAGTGCTCTTCATTTTCATATACTGTACTGTAGTGTCTTTCCTAACTATCACTCTTTCATATAGTGTTACCATATCCGGTTATTCTATACAGAGTTCTCATCAGATCTATTATATGGTGCCTTTCATATATACAGTACCTATCTATCCTATACTGTATATAGCACCTTTTTACATCAATTACATGCAATGCCTTTCAGATCAATTATATGTAACACTTTTCCAATCTATTATATAGTGCCTTTTACTTCCATCTATCTATCTTGGAGTGCCTTTGATATCCATCTATAATATAGCTACTCTCTTGGCTATCCATGTTTCATATAATATCTATCTGTTTATTATTTGGAGCCCTTTTAATCTATCATATAGTGCCTTTCAATGCTAATTATCTGTCTGTCTATCATAGAGTGTCTTGTCATATAGTGTCACTCTTGCATATACCGTAGTGTTTATCATATCTAGCAGTTCCATAGAGAGCTCCCTTCTCTTGTATAGCGTCTTTCCTATATGCCTTCATTCTGTATATAGCACATTTCATTTGTATTATGACAGTACAGTACCTTTCAGACTTATCTATTATATATAAGGTCTTTCCCATCTGTTATGTAGCACCTTATTTCTGTGCAGCTCTCCCACATATAGTGCCTATCATATCACAGCTTTTTTGACATTGAGTTCCCTTCAGACTTACTTATTATATAGTGCCTTTCATATTTACCTGTCTATTTATCATATATACAGCACCTTTCATATCTATTATGTATAATGTTATTCAGATGTATATATTAAATATGCTGGCTTTCCTAACTATGATGTATAGTGCCTTTCATATCAATGTAGTTATTCATGTACAACCAAACTCAACAATCTATCAGCCAACAAAAGTCAAAACTGAGTAGCAAATGAGTAAAGATTAAGAAATACTCAAAAAAAAAAAAATCAAGCCAATTGGACAGAAATAGACATCCATCCATCCATTATCCAATCCGCTATATCCTAACTACAGGCTCCCGGGGGTCTGCTGGAGCCAATCCCAGCCAACACAGGGTGCAAGGCAGGAAACAAATCCCGGGTAGGGTGCCAGCCCACCGCAGGGCACACACACACACACACACGCACACACACACACTAGGGACAATTTAGAATCGCCAATACACCTAACCTGCATATCAACAGTTAGAATAAATACAAATAGAGGGGCTTTTACCTTGAATGTCACGGTGGTCCACAGTGGTCCTGGCCTGAAACCAACCAGGTGTGTGCCTGAGTGTGCTGGACTGGCATCCCCTCCGAGGCTGAACTCCTGCACTGAACCAAAAACTGCAGGCCGGGGGGGGGAGGGGGGTCTCACTTTCTTACAGTTCTGTAATATGTGTATGAAAGGCACTATATAGCTAGATAGAGAGAGAGAGAGAGAGAGAGAGATGAATGGCACAGCATATGACATATCTAATTAATCAGGCGCTGTAGTAAAGTGGTTAAGGCTTGGAACTGTGGATTCAAATCCCACCACTGACACCACTGGGCCACCCTGAGCGAGTCACTTCACCTGCCTGTGCAAACATCGGAAAGAACAAAAGAAACGAATTTGATCTGAAATGCTGTAAAAGCGTCTCCCAAATAAATAATAATAAGCTGGTATGAAAGGCACTACATGAAAGTGAGAGACATGAATGGTGCGGTATAACAGTGCATGTGAATAGATATGGAAGGCGCTATATGACAGGTACAGCAACTGGACAGAAAGGCGCTATATAAGAAGTCCGAATAAATGAGTACAGAACTAAATCAGAAAGCAAACACAATACCAGCATCTCCACGCACGCACATTGGGATTAGCGCATCAAAGGTGAAATTTGTCTCTCATTATAAAAGTGCAAGTAAACAAATCAAATGTGCGCGCGCCGCTCGCGCTCCCCCCTCGCCGTGTTGCGTGATGGCACCCCGAGCTCCAGTGTGCGCCCATCTGGAGTTTGTTACACCGCTCGCGTAGCACTTAATGGGGGCTGTCGTTTCGTTTTCGGTTTCTTTCGCCTTCAGATTTTGAGGACGGGTTTCCATGAGGACAGAAGTTTTACGAACTTTCTGTTTAGTAAAACGCGAAGAGGCGGCAGTGGGCTTTCGGGGGCCGCACGAGAAGAACCGCTCGTTCTTCCTCCTCCTCCTCCTCGGCCATATATAGGTTAACACTAACCCCCCCCCCCCCCCCAGCCAGTCCTCGGCACATCTGCCCGCTGGCAGACAAGCAGGCAGGCCGGCCGGCCACATGAAATGCGCGCGTGCGGATGTCCTGCGGTCGCGCTCGGGGTTTTCTTCTGCTGCTTTTTTCTTGTTTGTTTTTCAAAGGCTCCTGCCAGCCTTGTTGCGAGAATGAAGAGAAGTGCCAGCAGTTGAAAGGGGGCTACGGAGCCGACCATCAATCACTCACTCGGTAGTGGGAATGTGTCCAGGACGAGGACGTTTGTCACCAACCCATGCGACACACTTGGGCTCTGCGCCCAAACTCCAAACACGAGCAGACCTCGCACAGAAATGGAGTGCTGTGTTCATGGACAGCCTGTAGGTGGCGGTACACACAGCAAGAAATCTGCACGGGGTGAATAAACGAGCCTGCTAACGGGGGGGCTATCGGCTGAGCCTCTTTCTCCATAAAACCACCACGTGATTGCCCCATCCCCACCCCACCCCCATATGTCCAGGTGGTGTTCCTGTCTCGTGCCCCGTGGTTGCCGGGTGGGTGAAGCTCCGGCTGCCTCCTGACGCTGCTAAGGATAAGCAGGACTGGAAACAAGTGGAGTCCCGTGAATGACTCCCCCTAGTGGTCACATCAACAATTACAAGCATTCCACTGTCACAACACACTCAAACCTGCACACGCACCAGGCTTTCGGCACTGATCTTCTTTTATTTTTGTGCCAAGGACAAACCGAGTGAGGCCCCCCCAACCCCAACCCCCCGAATCTCGGCCCACCATTATCAGCTTTTCCTACGTCCTTCTCTACAGAGGGCCCACGCTGTGTTACAGTTTCAGATGTTGTTGCTTGATATGGCGGCACAGCATTTAGTGCTACCAAGTCACACGCCTTGAACTCAAGTGTGACTGCCCCCGTGCCTGTGCCAGTCTTGCCATGGTAAGGGCGAGTGTGCCTTGTGACAGACTGGTGTGCCATCCCGGATTATTTCCTGCCTAACACCTGATGCTACCCAGAAGGGCTTCACCTTAGAGGTCTGCATTTGCGTGGAAATCCTGAAGGTGGACTCAAAGTTTTTTGGGGTACAGAATTAAAGGGGGAATACCTGAAAGTCTTCAATTCTCTCTTGGCAGGTAAATAATTCAAAAATACATAATTGGACACTGGGGGCAGAAAGGGGGGGGGAGCCGATTAACATACAAATCGCACTTCCATAGTATGACGATTCGTGGCTCGCCAGGCTGATTAAAACATGTGATATTTTAAATGAAAAAGAAAGGGCGACACCCCAATCCACAAACTGTAACCGTGGGTGACCAGCGGGATTGGGGGATCAAATCTACAAGGAGAAGGGCAACAGTCGGGACTTCAGAAACTACGGCGAGAGATAAAGCCGATTTCACACACACAGAGGGGGTCACAGAGAGAAGGCTTAGGGAGGAGACCACCATAGCGGAGGAGCAGCCGGAGTTTATGTGTTCTTAAAATCGATAATCTCTACGTATTAGAAAAGTAGACACTCTGTTTTACTTAACATTAAGATGTGAGAGTTAGGATTGAAAATACTTAGGCCTGCATATTTTGTATTATTCTGTATGAGGTAGAGACCACCAATACAGTCATATGAAAAAGTTTGTGACCCCCCACTCAGCCTGCATAATAATTGACTCTCCTTTCAACAACAAAGATAACAGTGGTATGTCTTTCATTTCCTTGGAGTACTGCGGTGTTTTCCGAACGAAGATTTTCAGTGAAGCCGTATTTAGTTGTGTGAAATTAAATCAAATGTAAAAAACTGGCTGTGCAAAAATGTGGGTCCCCTTGTCATTGTGCTGATTTGAATGCCTGTCACTGCTCAATGCTGATTACTTGGTTTGATGAGCTCATTAAGCCTTGAACTTCATAGACAGGAGTGTCCAGTCATGAGTGGTAAAAGGTATTTAAGGTGGTCAATTGCAAGTTGTGCTTCCTTCCCTTTGACTCTCCTCTGAAGAGTGACAGACAGCATGGGATCCTCACAGCAACTCTCAAAAGATCTGAAAACAAAGATTGTTGAGTCTCCTGGTTTATGGGAAGGCTACAAAAAGCCATCTCAGAGGTTTAAACTGTCAGTTTCAACTGTAAGGAATGGAATCAGGAAATGGAAGGCCACAGGCACAGTTGCTGTTAAACCAACCCAGCAGGTCTGGCAGGCCAAGAAAAATACAGGAGCAGCACATGCAGAGGCAGGATTGTGAGAATGGTGACAGACAACCCACAGATCACCTCCAAAGACCTGCAAGAACATCTGGCTGCAGATGGTGTATCTGTACATCGTTCTACAATTCAGTGCAATTTGCACAAAGAACATCTGTATGGCAGGGTGATGAGAAAGAAGCCCTTTCTGCACTCACGCCACAAACAGAGTCGCTTGTTGTATTTAAATGCTCATTTGGACAAGCCAGATTCATTTTGGAACAAAGTGCTTTGACTGATGAGACACAAACTGAGTTATTTGGTCCTAACAAAAAGCACTTTGCATGGCGGAAGAAGAACAACGCATTCCAAGAAAAACACCTGCTACCTCCTGTCAAATTTGGTGGAGATGCCATCATGGTGTGGGGCTGTGTGGCCAGTTCAGGGACTGGGGCCCTTGTTAAAGTCGAGGGTCGGATGAATTCAACCAAATATCAACAAATTCTTCAGGATAATGTTCAAGCATCAGTCACAAAGCTGAAGTTACTTAAGCAGGGGTTGGATATTCCAATGAGACGATGACCCAAAACACAGTTGGAAATCTACAAAGGCATTCATGCAGAGGGAGAAGTCCAATGTTCTGGAATGGCCGTCACAGTCCCCTGACTTGAATATCATGGAAAATCTATGGGATGATTTGAAGCAGGCTGTCCATCAAATTGAACTGAGCTGGAGAGATTTTGTATGAAGAATGGACAACAATACCTCCACCCAGAATCCAGACACTCATCAGAGGCTATAGGAGGACAGCGTCTAGAGGCTCAAAGGAGGCTCAGCTAAGTATTGATGTCATATCTCTGTTGGGGTGCCCACATTTATGCACCTGTCTAATTTTGTTATGATGCATATTTCATATTTTGTATTAATCCGATAAACTGAATGTCACTGCTGAAATTCTACTACTACTACTACTAATAATAATAATAAAAATAAGGCATGTCGTATATTAAAATGAAGATTCTACTTTGAAAGCTCAGCCAATGAGAAGCAAAAATCCAAAGAATTAAGAGGGGTTCCCAAACTTTTTCATACGACTGTAGTTCATTAAACCAAAGGTTAGATGAGCAGGAGAGCTGGAGAAGGACGGACCCCTCGCTTAGAGAGAGAATGTGAACCCTTTGGCAAGCGCTGAGCTAGTGAGGAGTACAGGGAGGCCTGGTCAGACAGACATGATGGACAGAGAGGGGTCTGACACCCCCTCAGTGGAGAAAACTTAGCAGAATTAATGAGAGAAGTGAAGTGTTTGGAGTCGGAAGAGGATGAATGACGACTTGCATGATGAGACTTGTAATCGATGTAAGAGATGCCCGTGGCTCAGGGCTCCAGTCATCTGAATGTGTGCCATATAATAAAAGTCCGATTCTGCTGCCAGCCCTAAGACTCCAAGTGCCTGCTTTGAGGTTGTGGGTGCCCGGGCTGCCTAATCTGCTTCAAGAGATGCCAGTGAGTGGAACAACTGAGAGAGCCGATAGCGAAACATCGAGAAAAACAGAAAGGTCTGCATAGGGTGGTCAACAATTTGGAGAAGATGTATGATTAGAGTGTCATGTCAAGGGGTCTAGAGGTGCCCGAGAGACAAAGGAGGACCTGAGAAGGGTGTGAGGATTGTCCAGGGTGTGTATTGAGGGAGACAGGACTCGGGGTGGGGTAACCGACAAGACCCCAGTTAGAGGAGGTCTGCACTAGGGATGTCCTTGAAGTCCTTACCTATTTAATCTGCCGATGGATATGTGAAGTTGTGGCATGAAAGACCAAAAAGTGCAGGCCTTGTGTTGAGGACTTTGTGTTGTGTAACACCAGGAAAGAAGAAATGAAGGGGAAGTTGGAAGAACGTAGAAGGACTTTGGAAGACAGAGGGCTCAAGATAAATAGGAAGATAACAAAACATTTGAGGTTTAATGATGAGTAGAATTCAAAGGGTGGCCTGCAGGGGGCGCTAATGGAAATAGAGGAGGAGATGAAATATCAAGGATCAGTGGTAGCCCAAGATGGAGAATCAGACGCCAAGGTGACCCACAGAGGGCAATGTGGATGAAAATAGGAAGAAGACATCAGGAGTGTGGTGTGTGATTGATGGCTCAGGGTGAGGAGTTTAAGAGCAGCCATGATGTGTGCAGCTGACACACAGACAGTAAAGGAGAGCAGCAGAACATGCTGGAATGTGGCAGAAGTGAGAAGGTGGAGATGGAGGTGTGGAGTCAGAAAAACAAAAAAAGGACAGAATAAGAAATGAGATGACACCAGTGGGAGAGACAGCTGGGAAAGTCCAGGAGAGTTGGTAGACGGGGTATGGAGTTGTGATGAGGAGACATGATGAAGAATATCTGGGCAAAGGAGAGATGGACGTGAGGAGGAGAAGGTGAGGGGGGACAAAGTGCAGGCTGATGGAGAAAATAAAAGGAGATCTGAAGGTAAAGGGGTCCGACTGGCGAGGGGGTGCAGGACCTGAACTGCTGGGAGAAGGAAGATCCAACACATCCATTGAGGGAAAGATGGGAGAATATTTACTGTAGGCTTTGAACACTAAAACCGAGGCCCGCGTCTGGATATTTCAGGTATTTGATGCAGCTTTTCTCTTCTCGCCCTCAGACTCTCCGTTAGCTTTGACTCTAGCCTGTCATTTAAGGTGCACATTACAAAGTTGGCCAAATCAGGTTTCTTCCATCTTAAAAATGTTGGGAAATGAAGGCGTTTTCTAAATAAACAGGATACTGAAAAATGAATTCCTGCATTTATTTCTAGTAGGATTGACTACTGCAATGTGGTGTTCACTGGATGTTCAAACTGTTCTTTATTCAGCCTCCAGATAATCCAAAATGCTGCTGCAAGAATTACTACAAGAACAAGAAAATACAAACACGTAACTCCAGTCCTTGCATCCTAACACTGGCTCCTGGTTAAGTTTAGGGCAGATTTCAAAATCCTCCTTTTAACATATAAAGCACTAAATGGCCAAGGTCCGGCTTACTTATCTGAACTTATCATGAATTACAAACCTGAGCGCACATTAAGATCTCAAGATGCCGGTCTGCTTAGGATTCCAAGGATTAATAAAAGAACAGTGAGAGGTCGAGCTTTTAGTTACAGGACCCCCCTAAACTGTGGAGTGGTCTGCCTGCTATTATAAGAGATGCCCCTTCGGTCTCAGCTATCAAATCTCACGACTTCAGTTTAGCACACCCTGACTAGAGCTGCTGATTAACTGTACAGACTGCATCTCTGTTGTTAGTCATTAGCACTAAAACTTAAGTAACATGACAGTTAGAATTTGATACTTACCCTCACCTATTCTGTTTCTCTTCTCGGTACTCAAATGTGACACTTGGTGCCACTGCCCACCTGCCCACTTAAAGTAAAGTCATCCTTGATGGAGGATCGCAGGAATCGTCAGGTCCTTTCATCGGATTGGCTGTCCCAGAACTGACTCAGCTGTGGAGTGGCCAATAGGGGGAGGCAGCTTGATGACGGAGGTCTCCAGGACTCTAAAAATATCCAAATTGTATTATGGGATATCATCTGCTGTTGAATTCTGCTCTGTACTTGTAATATTTCTATTGTACTATTGTATTGTATTGAGGATGACTTTTTTTGACACCCACTGCATGCCCAACCTACCCAGACGGGGGTCACTCTCTGCCTTTCCTGAGGTTTCTTCCATTTTTTCCCTTCATAGAGAGTCGAGGCTGGGGGGCTGCCAAGAGGCAGTGCCTGTTAAAGCCCATTGTGGCCCTCCTTGTGTGATTTTGTTGTCTATAAAAATAAATTGCATTGTATTGTCTTGTCTTGTGCTTATCACGCACTTCCACCTCATCCATTTCTTACGAATGCCACACATTAGGGCGTCTTACGCCAATTCAGACTTTTGTCTCTTGGAGAGCCGTCGCTGATCCTCTCCACTGATATTTAGTGCAGGCTGAAGAGTAAAAGGTGTGGTAGAGAAGGTCCAGTTTGGTTGTATACTGGGAGGGCTGGAGCCGGTGTGGGGTGGGCTTATCACACCAGTCTGGTCGCCATTCGGCTGATTGTTCTTTGCCATGTGGACAGATGATTTCTTGTGGTTGGTGATGCCTGGCAGACCTTCCTACACCAATGGAGGGTCACTGGCTGAAGACGTCTTTATGTTTTTCAGCTTTTCTCAGTAGTTTCTCTTCTTTGCCCATCTGATCGATTCCTTTTGTCAGTGTGTTCCTTGCCCACCTAAACCACGTCCTGTGCCCACTTTTACTGGCAGCTGCCTTGGCCTGACAAAGCTGGACGAGTTCTGCTGTGAACCTTGACTAGGTGTTTGTTAAACTGTAACCAGGTCTTGGCGGAGAGGCACACGTCCTCGAGGTGTGACAAACACACCAGATGAGCGCAGCTTCAGCTCTCCCTCAGCAGTCCACGTCCTCACAGAACTTAGGACTTAAGGCCAGGAGTGGGGGAATCAGGCAGGAATTAGACAGACCTACAGACGCGCAGGAGGGCAGTGCCATAGGCAGCCGTATAGATGTGGTGGGCACCAGGAGGGTATCCAGCTCCCCAAACCATAGAGCCAAAGAGCCCACTGGTCCAGCAACACACATTTTTATGTAGAGCGGTGAAGCTCCTCTCCCTCGCTCGCCACAACAGTACAGCACAAGCACCCAGCAGCACAATCTTTCTCTTCTTCTTCTTCTTCACTATCACTCCTCCACCTCCTCCAACAAGCTTCATCCCGACTCTGGTTCCTCACATGGAGTGAGGCGGCTCCTCTTATGTTACACCTGTGAGTGCTCCAGGTGGCTCATCAGGATGAACTGGTGTGATGGAAACCCAAAGTAGGATGCTACAGCTCTCCCTTGGTGGCCCCCTTGGAACCCAGCAGGGCTGTGCCAAACTCCATCTCCCAGCATGCCCTGTGGGAATCCGTGATGACAGAAGCAGCCCAGGCGGTCTGCCCTCTAGTGTCCCGATGAAGGTCCTGCCTTGCGGATGCTTTCACTCCTGATCCTTCTGTTCCGTGGCCGTCCATCCCATTGTACAAACACACCAATCAGCCACAAGGTTAACACCGCCTGCCTCATATTGTGCAGGTCCACGCTGACCTGTCAAGGCGTGGACTCCACAAGACCTCTGAAGTTGTCCTGGGTTATCTGCACCAAGATATGACCAGCAGATCCCTGAAGTCCTGAAAGTTGCGAGGTGAGGTCTCCATGGATCAGACATGTTGTTCCATCACATCGGATTGAGATCTGGGAATCCTGCAGGCCACGTCAACACCTTGAACTCCTCGTCGTGTTCCTCAAACCATTCTTGAAGAATTTTTCCAGTGTGGCAGGGCACATTATCCTGCTGAAGGAGGCCACTACCGTTGCCAGGAAGGGGTGGACGTGGTCTGCAACAGTCTTTATGTAGGTGGTACATGTCAAAGTAAGAGCCACGTGAATGTCAGGACTCAAGGTTTTCCAGCAGCCCAGAACATCCCACTGCATGGCCTTCTTCTCATAGTGGATTCTGCTGCCATCACTTCCTCAGATAAACGATCCACACGTACCTGGTTGCCCACAAGATCTAAATGAAAATGCAATTCATCCGACCAGGCTGTCTACTTCCATCACACTGTGGTCCAGTTCTGACACTCACATGCCCATTGTAGGCACTTTCGATGGTGGACACAGGTTAGCATGGGCACTCTGACCAGTCTGCGGTTACACAGCAAGCTACTATGCCCTCTGCGTCTCATGGCCTCCATTATGTTCTTCTGTGGGGTCAGACCAGGCGGACTAACATTTACTCTCCACGCACGTCAATGAGTCTTGGGCACCCGAGACCCTGTGGCCAGTTCAATGGTTATCCTTTCTAACCACCGCACAGGACCTGCTGTTTCGGGGAGGCTCTGACTCGGTCATCTCGTTGTCACAGTGTGGTCCTTTGTCAAAGTCGCTCAGATCTTTACGCCTGCCCAACACGTCACCTTCGAGACCTGCCTGATGTATCCCATCCTATGACAGGTGCCACTGGACGCGCATAATCCATGCTGTTCATGTCACCTGGTCCTAGATGGTTGGTGTGTATCTAGATATGGCCTGCAAGGTGGACTTTCTGTATTATTTTTATTATTGCGTTTTTGTCAACTGTTTTGGAGGAGACAAGCAAATATAAATGTCATTGAATTAAAAAGAACTCTTGAACTTGAATGTGTTCCACACATGCACATGTATGCACTGTAACAGACAATGTAGGCCACAGGACCACACTGAGCACCTACTCCAGACCCCACCACACACACACACACACACAGGTTGCCCAGCTACAGATGGTCTGGTCAGGACTTTGTGACACACCTCAAGGCTTCTAGTGACCTTCTAATTTCATGGCCTCGTCTGTTCAGCGTGCTTGTGGGTTTCCAGCTTCTTGCCAAATGGTGCTGCCATGTGTGTGTCGACCTTCTACAAAGAGTGCTATGGAAGAGAGGAAAGGAGTAAAGGGAAACGAAAAGAGTGAAAGTGATGGAGCAAAGACTCTGAGGTGCACAATAAAAACGGTTCAAGAAAGTGGCCAAGCTGGGAGTCCAGTGAAAGGCCGTATGACGACCTCATGGGCTGGTGTGGCTCAAGGGTGTGTCTACATTCATCCTCTGATGGATTTTCACACACACGCTCAACTCTCATGCCAAGGGCTTTTTGAGACTATGACATTTTCAAACTGTCTGGCCACAGTCCGTGAGCGCTGGAAAAGGCCAGTGGGGCCACGACTGACATCTCAACTGAAGCTGGACAGACCACATGCCAAGGAGCTCCTGATCAAACGTCAACCACCACCACCTTCAATTCACTCAGGTCACACAGGAGTGATGAAGAGTGCAGGCAGACCACATTAGGGTAACGGTGACAGGAGGTTAGGGTTTGGTTCAATAACACACTGGTGAGGCCTAATCTGGAGTCCTGTGTGCAGTTTTGGTCTCCATGTTACAAAAAAGACATAGCAGCACAAGAAAAGGTCCAGAGAAGAGCAACTCAGCTGATTCAGAACAATGAAGAGCAACATAAGAGGAAAGATTGAACGAACCAAACCTTTAAAGAAAACAAGACTAAAAGGAGATGTAACTGAAAAGAACAGAGGATGTTAAGAAGGCTAATACGATGTTAGGTTAGATAGCATCCATGACGTGTGGAGTAAAAGTCAATGGAGGTTCTGCTCAAGCTATTTAACACACTAGTGAGGCCTCATCTGGAGTCCTGTGTGCAGTTTGGGTTTCAATATTACAAAAAAGACATAACAGCACCAGAGAAAGTCTAGAGAGGTTAAGCCCAGCTGGTTCAGAACCACGGAGAACAATAGAGGGCAGAAGGAACTGAACCTTTAAAGTAAATGAAGACTAAAAGGAGACATGACTGAAGACATTAAGAAGGCTAATAGGATGTAAGGTTAGATAGCATCCATGATGTGTGGAGAAAAAGTCAATGGAGGCTTTGCTTAAGCTATGGATCACACTAGTGAAGCCTCACCTGGAGTGTTGTTTGCAGGCTGGGTCTCTAAATTACAAAGAAGACTAAGCTGCACTAAGGAAGGACTCAACGGGAAAAACTACTATAGATTGATTCAGGACCATGGAGAGAAACTGACCAGGAAAAATGAAGGGGCTGAACCTTTAAAGCAAATACAGTTTAAGAAGTGACATGATTGGAGATGGATGTTAGGTGTCAGGTGCCCCTGATGTGTACATCATAAGTCAATGGAGGTTAAGCTTAAGCTGTTTAACACACTGGTGAGGCCTCATCTGGAGTCCTGTGTGCAGTTTGGGTCTCCATGTTACAAAAAAGACATAGCAGCACCAGAGAAGATCAGCCTGGCTGGTTCAGCACCATGGAGAGTGACATAGAAAGAAATATTGAAGGAGCTGAACCTTTAAAGTAAAGGAAGACTAAGAGGAGACATAACTGAAGAAGACAGAA
>JANRMT010062789.1:5023413-5045491 GCA_026402145.1 Polypterus bichir lapradei | reverse complement strand
ATATTAAGAAGGCTAATAAGATGTTAGGTTACATAACATCCATGATGTGTGGAGTTAAAGTCAATGGAGAATATGCTTAAGCTATTTAACACACGTGGGAAGGGGGGGGGGGGGGGGGGGGGGTTGCGGGGGGCTCTCATCTGGAGTCCTGTGTGCAGTTTGGGACTTCGTATTGCAAAAAGTCAAAGCAACACCAGAGAAAGTCCAGACAAGAGCACAAAGACCATGGAGAGGAACTGATCAGGAAAACTGAAGGGACTGAACTGTTAAAGCAAATGCAGACTAAGAGGTGACATGATTGAAGATGGCTGTTAGGTTTTATATCCCCCCCCAGGATATGCACAGCATATGTCAATGGAAGTTTTGATTAAGCTGTTTAACACACTAGTATGGCCTCATCTGGAGTCCTGTGTGCAGTTTGGGTCTCCATGTTACTAAAAAGACATAACAGCACCAGAGAAAGTCCAGAAAAGATCAGCCGGGCTGGTTCAGCACCATGGAGAGCAATAGAGGGCAGAAGACTGAAATAGATCAACTTTTAAATTAAATGAAGACTAAAAGAAGACATGACTGAAGAGGACAGAAGACTTTCAGAAGGCCAATAGTATGTTAGATTATATAGCATCCATGGTTTATGGACTACAAGTCAATGGAGGTCATGCTTAAGCTATTTAATACACAAGTATGGCCTCATCTGGAGTACTGGGTGCAGTTTTGGTCTCCAAATTACAAAAGCGACAAAGCAGCACCAGAGAAAGTCCAGAGAGGAACAACAGGAAGGAGGCTCAGGAGAAAAGACTGAAGGAGATGAACTTTTAAAGGAAATGAAGACTAAGAGGTGACCCACTGAAGTGAAGTTATATAGTGCCCTGAAGTTCTAGAGTTAAAGTCAAGGGAGGCTATTCTTAAGCTAGATATCAGACTATAGACGTCTCATCTGAAATAATGGGTGCAGGTTTGGTCTCCACGTTACAAGAAAAGACAAAGCAGCACAAGAGAAAGTCCAAAGAAGAGAAACTAGTCTGATTCAGCACCATGGACAGCAGCTAAGAGGGAAGACTGAGGGAGGATTTGAGAAATGAAAGTTCAATCAAATAAATAATAAGAGATGATAGAACTAAAGTGTATAAAACCTCAAAGGGCATTAGTAGAGTGGATCCCGACTGTTATTTATCAGTGTTGCAAGCTATAAGGGAGGCTCTAATTCAGATGGGGTCTCACCTGTCTTTGCAGTTTTTGGTCTTTGGGCTGCAAAAAGGGACAAAGCAGCACCAAGAGAAGGTCCACAGAAGAATGATCAGGCTGACTCAGTAAAACAGAGAGCAAGCAAAGAGGAAAGAGAGAAGAAGCAGAACCTCAAAAGGAAATGAACAATTAGAGCTGTCGCGACTGAAATGTTTTAATGGGATGTAAGGGGTAATGTGGCGCACGTGATGTGTGGAGATCACATCAAGGCAACTCGTCGTGTCTGTTTACAAGTTTTAGTCTTGTGATGAAATAAGATCACAAAACAAATATAAAGTGTTGGGGAATTGCCCCATGTATTGCTTGGATGCAATAGATGGCCAAAAACGATTCAAAATAAATCATACATTCGACCAAAATGGATCTGAATTGATTGCTTTTATACAGTAGGTAAAATGGCAACAGGAGATGATGTGTCAGGAAGTGATGTCATCAGTGAGGGACCGGAAGTGATGTCATTCGGGCTGGATGGAAGGGACGTCATCAAAATAAGATCGGAAGTGGATACTGACGTGGAGTCGTTTTCCTTGGTAAGATTTGTTGATACAACAACAACAACATTTATTTATATAGCACATATTCATACAAACAGTAGCTCAAAGTGCTTTACATAATAAAGAATAGAAAAATAAAAAACACAATAAGAAAATAAAATAAATCAGCATTAATTAACATCGAATAAGAGTAAGGTCCAATGGCCAGGGGGGACAGAAAAAACAAAATAAAAACTCCAGACGGCTGGAAAAAAACAATAATAAAATCTGTAGGGATTCCAGACCATGAGACCGCCCAGTCCCCTCTTGATGGTGTGAGTAGGTTATTTTTCTTCCTTGGTTCTATAAAAGTAGAGAGAGAGGCATTAGTACCACAATACAACCCCCTGTCAGATAATACATCGCTCACCTCTGGGCTTATTGACTGCCTCCTAAGCGCATGTGTGTGACAGTCTCCAAATTACAAAAAAGAGACAGAGCAACACAAGAGAAAGTCTGAAGAGGATCACATGGGCTGATTCAGGACCATGGAGAGCAGCAGAAGACGTAAGAGTGGAGGAGTGCGGCTTTAACAGTTCAAGCAAACGGAGATTAACAGAAGGCATGATGGAAGTGATTAATAACAATGTTAGGTTATAAAGCTCAACCAAAGCTATGAGGGTCACGCTCAGAGTTAACATGTCAGTCTGTGCCGATTAAAAAAAACCACCACAGTAGGTGCCTTCTCAATGGAACACGACAAGGCAGTGGATACCCAACGTGGTCAGCATATACCGTACAACTAAGAGTAACAGCAATCTTATTACATTTTTTGGTCTTGCAATATGTACCATAAACTTAAATGCTGCATGTCTGGGTGTTTCATGTCAGGAGCTAAAGAACTCTGTCAAAGATGAGACAAGAGCCACAAAAAAAGATTTGGGACAGCCACCCGCATCATTTTTCCTGACTGCCAAATGGATGAATTTTTAGAACAGATGTGTACAGGCTTGAGTCCAAAATAGAAGTCACCAGTGAGCTTGAGATGGTGGGTTTTTAAAGAGCGGCAGAAGAAGTGACATAATTATGACCAGAACTGGAAGTGACATCATCGGGCTTGTGACTGGAATGGTCGTCTTCTGGACTGGAAGTGACGTCATGGAGGCCAAGTGGAATTTGCCATAATGAGCCTGCAGTGGACAAAGACAAAGGACCAGTGCACCTCGCCACCCCCTGGTCTGGGGTGGAATTACCTTCCTTCGAGCCCTTTAGCTGCCTCCCATGTGCACGTGTGTGACAACACGTATACAACAAACGTCAAGAAACTTTTGAAGGCAATGTGATGATAAATGGTTGCTAGGAAAACAGATCTAATACGGTTATTTTATAAGATTACAACTCAGTTGCCACATTTATTCTATACAGGGGGTCCTCGGGTTACAACATCTTGACATACAACGTTTTGAGTTTCAAACACTCACTCCCATAAAAACTTAAGACGTGAGTGTTTTGGCTTACGCCGTTAGCGTCGTACTTACAGACTACGTGGGTGAACTAGTTTGGTTGCACGCAGCGGTAGAATACGCAGTAACGCGGCGTATGAGTGAGGGAGCTGGTGAACTTGTTTGGTTGCGCACGGAGGAAGTGTTCTGTTTGTGTGGCTTTGTTTAGCGACTTTTTGGCCCTTTTTATGGCTCCTAAACGAAAGTCAGAGTCTTCAGATGCTAGTGTTTCGATGGAAGTGAAATTAGACATTGCAAAGAATTAATAAAATAACAGTGGGAGGTTGAGCTTTTAGTTATAGGACCCCTAAACTGTGGACTAGTCTGCCTGCTACTATAAGAGATGCCCCTTTGGTCTCAGCTTTTAAATCCCAGCTGAAGACTCACAACTTCAGTTTAGCACACCCTGACTAGAGCTGCTGATTAACTGTGCAGACTGCATCTCTGTTAGTCATTAGCACTAAAACATAAGTAACATGATAGTCAGAATTTGTTACTCACCCTCACCAGCTCTGTTTCTCTTCCTGGTACTCAAATGTGCCACTCGGTGCCCACTGCCCACCTGCCAAGTTATTTTGCCTGCCTAAGGTAAAGTCATCTCTGATGGAGGATTACAGGAATCATCAGGTCCTTTAATCGGATTGGCTGGCCCAGCGCTGACTCATCTGTGGAATGGCCAATAGGGGGAGGCAGCTTGATGGCCAAGGTCTTTAGGATTCTGAACAAATCCAAATCATATTATGGGATATCATCTACTGTTAAATTCTGCTCTGTACTTTTAAATTTTTAATTTTTTATACACAGATTTGTTCTGTTCTTTGTATTGTATTGTGTTGTATTTTATTGACCCCCCCCTTTCTTTTTGACACCCACTGCACGCCCAGCCTACCTGGAAGGGGGTCTCTCTTTGAACTTCCTTTCCTGAGGTTTCTTCTGTTTTTTCCCTACAAGGGTTTCCTTGTCTTCTTAGAGAGTCGAGGCTGGGGGGCCGTCAAGAGGCAGGGCCTGGTAAAACCCATTGCGGCACTTCTTGTGTGATTTTGGGCTGCTATACAAAAATAAATTGTATTGTATTGTAAAGAGATCAGAAGGAATAAAGGAATGTTTTTTACACTCATTTTCTGTTACTACAGTACAGTGTACAGTAAAATATATTATGTCCTTTTCCTTTTTCTGTGACTTAGTTGTGTTTTTATGTTCTAGATTATGATTTTCCAAATGTGTTAGGATAGGTAAGGGACTTAGGCTAGGGTGTGTTTCGACTTACACCAAAATTCAGGTTACATCACTCTAGTGGGAACGGAACTGTGTCATAACCCGAGGACCCCCTGTATTAGTGCAGGAGGAGAACGGGCATCCCAGATGAGATGGGGATAAATATACTACCCGGACAGGTGGGCAGAGTGACCAAGAATTGGAGCGGAGAAATAACTTGGTGTCCAGCTGGTGATGGATGGACCAGTGGAAGCTGAGATTTGTGAGAGGTTCTATCCTCGATACGCAAGGTGGCAGTGGTCCTCGTATGGGAACCCAGTTGGGATGCCCACAGGGGTGCTCGGGATACGGAGACCAGAAGTGCAGCCCTGTCGGGGTCCCTATGTTCTGTTATGGGCCTCAGGCCTAGAGGAGCCTGGGTCAGGTTCAAGTCGCTGTTGGTACGGGGCGTAGCCCCAGCGTTATGGTGAAGAGCATCAAAGAAGCAGGCAGCAGCCCCAAGTTTCAGACCAGACTTCTCTGTTCACCTTTAGTCTCATTTACCCAGAAATAAATCAATGCGTCAACCTCTGCAGAGATCAACATGACGATCAGTTAAACAAGCCAATTTCCTCTGCTGAACAAATAGTGTAAACCAGGGGTCCCCAGCACGTCGCTCGCGAGCTACCGGCAGCTCTCCACCTCTTTCCAAGGAGCTCGTCCAAAGGGCCAATGAATCCTACATAAATCTGAAAACTTGATTAGTCACAGGGCGGCACGGTGGCACAGTGGGTAGCGCTGTTGCCTCGCAGTAAGGAGACCTTGGTTTGCGTCCCGGGTCCTCCCTGCGTGGAGTTTGCATGTTCCTCCCCGTGTCTGCGTGGGTTTCCTCCCTCAGTTGAAAGACATGCAGGTTAGGTGCATTGGTGATTTTAAATTGTCCCTAGTGTGTGCTTGGTGTGTGTGTGCGCCCTGCGGTGGGCTGGCACCCTGCCTGGGGATTTGTTTCCTGCCTTGCGCCCTGTGTTGGCTGGGATTGGCTCCAGCAGACCCCTGTGACCCTGTAGTTAGGATATAGCAGGATGAACAATGACCGACTCCACACTCCGTACTGACCCCTGCTTTCTCTGCTGTTCTTTTTCCGGTTTTCTGCACCCCCACCACATGATCAGGGTGCCATGCACTCCCTCCATTGATGGATTGAAGGTCAGAGGTCCACATGACCAACATCATCTAATTGTTCCACGTGGAGCCTGAAAACCATGAGGACCAATTGAGATCATTGGTGTTAGGGGGGCTGGGTGGTCTCATGGCCTCAGAACCCCTGCCGATTTTGTTTTTATTTTTTGTTTTGTTTTTTCTGTCCTTCTGGTCCATCAGACCGGACTTCTGTTCTATGTTAGTTAGTATTGCCTAATTTTATCATTGTCTTTTTTTTCTCTCTTTCTTCTTCCTGTAAAGCACTTTGAGCCATGAAACTGTGCTCTTGAAATAAATGTTGTTGCTTTTGTTATGCCCAGAGGGGACTGGTCAGGTGGTCTCATGGTCTGGAATCCCTGCAGATTTTATTTTTTTTTTTCTCCAGCCGTCTGGAGTTTTTTTTTGTTTTTTCTGTCCCCCCTGGCCATTGGACCTTACTCTTATTCGATGTTAATTAATGCTGATTTATTTTGTTTTCTTACTGTGTCTTTTATTTTTCTATTCTTTATTATGTAAAGCACTTTGAGCTACTGTTTGTATGAAAATGTGCTATAGAAATAAATGTTGTTGCTTTTGTTATGTCGCGCTTCACAGTCGTACGTCTTAAACTGCAAAAGTCAATTAGCGGAAGTGAAAACAGAGAAGGAGAACACACGCCATCCACTGCTGGCAAACTAACACGAAGTAGACTTGCCCGTCAAAGGGTCGATTCTGAATTTTGTGAAAAGGGGCTTATTAAGAAGGCTAATAGGACGTAATGTTATAACGCGCCCTTGATGTGCACAGTGCAAGTTGAGGGACTTTATCCTGAAGTTATGTAACACACTGGTAAGTCCTCATATCTGGTACTGTGTGCAGTTGTGGCCTCCATATTAGAAAAAGACACAGCAGCACCAGAGGAAGTCCAGCAGAGAGCAGGTACGCTGAATCAGGACCATGGAGAGCAACCGAGGAGGAAAAACTGAAGTTGTTGAACCTTTAGGGTGAATGCAGATTAAGAGGTGACATGAGTGAGGGGTTTCAAATTATGGTGGCAGTCCCAACAGTGACTCATCAGTATTGTGCTCTGTCATGGAATTTATACTTAAGTTATATGACACACTAGTGGAGGCTCAACTGGAGGATTGTATGGAGTTTTAGTCTCCAAATTACAAACAAGACAAAGCGGCACCAGAGAAAGTCCAGAGGAGTTAGGCTGATTCAAGACCATTGATAGAAGCAAAGGTGGAATGGCAGATGGAGAAATGGAGATGAATGGGTGACATGTTTAAGGTGGACAGAAGGGTTATGAAGATGAGATCATATAGTCCTCTTGATGTGCAGAATACAAGTTAAGATATAAGTTAAGCATAACCTCTAAGACACTAGTCAGGCTTTACTTGCACTACGATGGGCAGCTTTGGGTCTCCATATTACAAATAAGACAAAGCAGCACCAGAGGAAGGCCAGAGGAGAGCGACCAGGCTGATTTAGCACCATGGACAGCAACTGAGGCAGAGAGACTAAAGGAGCTGCACCTTTCAAGTGAAAGCAAATGGGGACAAAGAGGCGACGGGACTCAAGAAGACAGGAGCAGTTATGAGGATTGATAGGATGTTAGGTCATATAATGTCCTTGATGTGCAGAATACACGTTTAGAGAGATCGTGCTGATGCCATATAACACACTAGTGAAGCCTCAATTGAAGTACTGTACTTTATTACAAATAAAGACATAGCAGCACTAGAGAAAGTCCATAAATGGCAACGAGGCTTATTGAGGACCATGAAAAGTGGCTGAGGAGGCAAAACGGAAGGAACTCAACCGTCAAAGGAAATGAAGACCAAGAGTGGATGTGATTAAAGAGGACAGTAGCGATTAAGAAGGTAATAGGATGTTAGGTCGTGAGGTGCAGTGATGTGTGGAGTAAAAGTCAATCGGGGTTATGCTGGAGCCACAGAGCACACTAGTGGGGCGGCTGTGAAGAAAGCAAATGCAATGTCACCTACGCCAGGTGTGACTTCACACACACAGAGACTGTCACACAGTTTATCCACCTGAACACCAATTATGAGTGATGCCCACAATGCCTGTCACTTCTCAGTACTCTCCTCATAGGGACTTACTTAGTGTTGGCATGATAAGAATGTGGGTGTCCCCGAGACACATGCTGGCTGATGTACCCTTTGGTTAATGCCACTTACCAAGCAAGGCTGTTTCACTCCCACTCTGCTGTCCACTCTCTTGGAAATACATCTCCCCTTAGACAGGCAAACGCAAACGGCAATGTCCCCTTCACCTGGTGCCCTGTAATCACTCAACACACACTCATCAAAACTGCATTCGCAAATCGGGTGCAGCTATTCCAAAATCCTGCTGACTGCGCCAAGTGTTTTGTCATGTTAGGGTCCTCAAGAGACTTTCCGCTCCCCCTTATTACATAGACCTTGTGGTACAACGTTTTCAGGGCTCCATGGCAGATGAGATCAGGTCCAGGATTTTTAAAGAAGTGCGGGGCTCAGATTTTATGAGCGCAGAAGAAGACTTGTGGCCATGAAGGGCCTAACGGGGGAACTGGCCATCACAGTCGTCCCTCATTAGTGCTCTGTGGACCATTCAGAGCTGCGATTCCCAACTGACCAGCATGGGCCCATAGAAAGTTTTTTGCCAGTCCATGAGAATCAGGCAAGGAAGCTCCAGAAGCTTGAAACTCAAGAGCTCCTCGGTGCTCAAGACGTCCCCCACCCAGCTTTAATGAATCAAACTGCTCAGAAGTCCAGGATTGGGGGGTTTGGGAGCTCCTCAATCTAATCGTAGTACAGTAAATGTAGATACATGAAATGCTGTAAAGGTTAGCGGGGAATTTCTCAAACTAAACCCACTCAACAAGTCCAAAAGGTTGGAGTGAAGGGACCAGTGCTCCAGGGGTGGATCAGACTCACTGAGCAGCCAGACCATTAGGTGATCACGGGTTCCAGGAGTCTGGGGACAGTAAAACAGGTGGCAGGAAGAGGGAACCGGGCTTGGTGGGGATGCCCATCAGCTCAGTACGGTGTTGGTGCCAGCAAGCTGTCGTGAAGCTGAGGGAGTCCCAAAAGCACCAGTTCAAAAAAACACCTTGTATAGTCGCCCACTAGGGTCATAAAACCCCGAATAGAAACTAAAAGATTAGAAAAGAAACCTTTATGAAATAAAAAAGTTTAATTTAACAAAAGGATCCAAAGAGCACAAAGGAATTAATTGCCTGAACATTACGGTAATACACAGCAAGCATACAGAATCCAGCAGTGTCGTCAAAAACAGAGCAGAGTTTAAAAAATAAAATAAAAACAGTAAACACGGCCCTGATACAAAACCCAAAGCTGAAGTCGAGAAACAAAGCACGGGTTCGAAACTCACAAAAACTCTTCAGTTCGTAGCACGTTCAATGAGCCGCCAGGAATTATGGGAGGCCCTCCCTTAAATGGGGTGGATGGCCGTCCCCGGGGTGTTTGTCGGGCAAGTGGCCCCGCCCCCTGGAGAACTACCCACAAAACAAGGGACATAAATAAGGTCCTTCCCCTTTTCGAACATACACTTAGAAAAATGTTCATAATAAATGAAATAAACATGAATACAAACAAGTGGCGTAAAACACCACCAAAGAAACAAGAAACAGCACTTTGAACCTCAGCCACGGGAGACATGCTGGCTGAAACTGGACACAATTCTCAGATGAAACCCTGGACTTGGGTCGACTCGTAAAGATTCGGGGTGAATAGTGTGGCGTACGGGTTGCCTCTGACCCCGGGCGGTGTGCATGAAGGGACAAAGGGACACTGCTGAAGATGTTAATGGCGGGTGGAAACAGCGCTGAAGATGCCAATGGTCCTTATTTTGGCGTTAAGATGTTAATTTCATTCCTCCGTGTCGTAACAATATGAAAACTTCTTGAATGTTTTGCGGTCCAAAGCTGATTACTGGGACTCTCTATAAACGGTGGGCACTTGAACCCCAGTCAATTAACACTCCTTGTGTACTTTCCACTTCAAGTGCTTTAAACATACAAATGTAAGAACGGCCGGCCTTTCCAAGTTTCACGCGCGTGCAGGAAAAGGCCCATCGAGTAGGCAGGCGGGCACCACGACAAGACAGCGGCACCCCAAACTGCCGACGCCATTCGCAGAACCCTCAGCGTGCATCAATTAAAAGTGTCCAGAGCGGCTTTCTGTAAGCAGCTTAGGAGAATTAAAAAGCGGCACACACGTCCGACCACACAAACTCCAGCCCCACGAAGTCCTGCCGACTTATAAAGAACATCTGCGTCCCAGCTTTCGGTAAAACAAGAGCCAATTATCAGCCGGCTGGCACAGACAGCTGGACCTCAGCAGCCTAAACCGCTCGGCTTAATCATAAAGCAGGCGCTTCAGAGCTCAGCGTGGGAGAAGAAGTTCAGGCTCGGGCTCTTCGGCCCTTTTCTTTTGATTTTAATTACCGAACCCGGGGGGCGCACAAAACTCCACCAGCTGATGAAAACGTAAAACTCTGCACACCGGACACCTCGTAGATGAGCTCAGTCATGAATGGCTCGTGGACTCCGGCTCGGCTCCCGGCTTCATTTGATTTCGTGTGGCTCGTCCCCTCGGACTTCCACTTTGTTATGACACAGACAGGGTGTCGACTTTCTTTCCTTTTTTTAATTTCGTTTTCAATGGTATTTGGTCAGTTTTGCTTTGCGCCCTCCCCCACCTTCACCTATTTGTCAAAAAATTTCATTCTCCGGTTTTCAACGTTTTAGGGCCCCCTGCAGTGGCGTAGCTCGAGTTCGTGCCGCTCGGTGCTTCAATTTGCCGCCCTGCAACATATCTGAATATGTTAACCTATTTAAATAGAAACTTAAAATGACGTATAGAGAAAAAATGAAGATAATTTTTGCACAGATTTATTCATATATAGAGAAACAGCAATACGTTTTCACATATAATCATTCATAAGCATCAACTAGACAAGAATATGCGGTGGGCTGGCACCCTGCCCGGGGTTTGTTTCCTGCCTTGTGCCCCGTGTTGGCTGGGATTGGCTCCAGCAGACCCCCGTGATCCTGTAGTTAGGATATAGCGGGTTGGATAATTGATGGATGGACAGACAAGAATATCGTATAGACGCACTGATAAGCCGTGTTCTTATTATTAGTTTAATATAATTACGCTGCGAAAAACCAGAACCAGTGTAGAGGGAAAACGAAATTATAAATTAGTTGTTTATCTTCCTAGAAATTATTATCGGTGTAAGGTTTATGTTTATTTGTGTTATTGCCTCATAAATGTCAACTGCTGTGTCTGATGCCGTCACAGAAGGACCGTCTGACAATTATTTTTGAAGCATTTGTGGATAGAAATCGGAGAATTTGACTTTTTTCATTCATGAGTGATATTTTTTCCTGCTGCTTACACATGAATTGTACTGAGCCTTTGGGCCAATAATGCCGACCCCAAAAATGTTCCGCCGCATTCGCCCGCCCCTAGCTACGCCACTGGTCCCCTGATACCGAAAACATCTCGATGATGGGTGTCTGTCTGTCTGTTTCTCGAAGGCGGCCTACAGCAGGGGTTCTTAATCTGAAGTCCGTGGACCCCTATACGGGATCCATGAGGGTCACATAAAACATTTAAATTCACCATACAGTCCGGTACTGTTGTTTTAGAGTAGAGTAGTAATGGTAGTAGAAAACGAAGTAAGGAGATCTATTTTAATTTGCACAAGAGGACGGTAATTCATAATTATAAGGAGTGTCCTTTATTTTTTGCATAGAAAAGGAGTGCTTCTAGAGATTGATTACTTTAAAGTGTAATAATACTTTGTGTTATGTTATATGTATGAGACCCATCCATTATCCAAACCGCTATATCCTAACTACAGGGTTACGGGGTTCTGCTGGAGCCAATCCCAGCCAACACAGGGCGCAAGGCAGGAAACAAACCCTGGGCAGGACGCCAGCCCACCACACAGACACACCAAGCACACACTAGAGACAATTTGGAATCTCCAATCAACCTAACCTGCATGTCTTCGGACTATGGGAGGAAACCGGACTACCCGGAGGAAACCCACGCAGACACGGGGAGAACATGGAAACTCCACGCAGGGAGGACCCGGGTCTCCTAAGTGCGAGGCTGTATGAGACCATCACATCTATATAAATAAAGTACATTCTATTCATTGTATGCAGAGCTGTGTTTAGGTGAATATTTCTGGGAAAGGAGGTCCATATCTTTCATCAGATTCTTAAAGGGGTCCGTGATCTCAAAAAAGGTGACGAATCATTGCTCTAAAACAAAAACGGCCGTACAGAAAAACACCAAATTGGAAACTTAAGCCTGTTACGAGATGACGATGTGCTGATGAGTTTTTGAGACAAATCGTGCAAGAGAAAGAGGCGCTCTACCGTAATTCTTCAATTCACTATGAACTCTACTCGTCAATGGCTATCGTAATGACCCGTTATGTGATCAGAAAGATCAGCATCAGAGTGGTAAATAATTACTGAAATGTTCTAAATTGTTCGGGTGTCTTGGTTTTTAGGGCGCAAAGCCAACTGCCGTTCACGTCCGAGTTTTCTTTGTTCTTATGTTCCTGCTGGACGCTTTGAAGTCACTGCAGTGGTTTTCTTTGACCCGAGTGACTCTCAGTGATTTGCCGTTCGACTCGTCCCGATGTCCAGTTATTTAAGTCGTCGGTGCCTCATCGCCTTCTCACCATTACGGCATACACACGGTGCATTTACTGCACATGCGCACACATCACCGCGCTAAGGTGAAGAACCCGGTTACACCGGGTGTGTTTTAATAATCCGCGTTTAGACGCGCAGGTAAACGTCCTGCGTTCTCTGTTGGCAAAACGCTGTGCCGTCATTAAAACGTGCAAAAAAAAAAAAAAAAAAAAAAGAGTTAAACGTCCTCATCGGCCACCATGAATCTGAAGCATGGCGCATGTGGTCATTCCTTGCGTTTTATAAATCTGGTTAATCAAACTGACGTTTCATTTACGTATTTCTGTTACCGGACGCTACGCAGCTCCCGCTTTTCTGCTGGGCTATGTGACTGAGCCCTGCAAAAGGACCGGGTCAGGTGGGCTTCTTGTCTTACACCCCCAGTTCTGCTGCCATTGCAATAACACTGGGATTTTACTCCAGAGATTCGTATCGCGTTAGGTTATTCATTACTTTAAAACGTAATCGGACGTCATGACGCGCGTGACTTTTAACATCATACGCTACCGCTCTCGAGATTGCGTTGCCGAGTTTAGCACTACACGTTCAGCTCAGCAACATTCATTTAGCAAGTTGTGAAATATTCGTATCAGCAAGGAGAAGGAACAATGTGATCGGCCAAACACGGAGACCTACAGGGGTGGACAAAAGTAGGTTTACATTTGTTTGTATGGAAAAAGACATGCAGGGTTTAGTGTAACATCAGACAGAAACTGCCAAATGATTAAGGCCCTTAAGCCCCGCCCCAAATTATGATTTATGAAACATGATGTGTGAAGGCGGCACGGTGGCGCAGTAGGTAGCTCTGCTGCCTGTGTGGAGTTTGTATGTTCTCCCCGTGTCTGAGGGTTTCCTCCCACAGTCCAAAGACATGCAGGTTAGGTGCATTGGCGGTCCTAAATTGTCCCTGGGGTGTGCGTGTGCCCTGCGGTGGGCTGGCGCCCTGCCTGGGGTTTGTTTCCTGCCTTGCGCCCTGTGTTGACTGGGATTGGCTCCAGCAGACCCCCGTGACCCTGTAGTTAGGATATAGCGGGTTAGATAATGGATGGATGATGTGTGAAAAAATGATTTATGAAAATAATATACTATCCTTTACATTCCTTACGACCTTTGTATATTTTGATTTGAACGATGAGTGCCATTCATCCATTATCCAACCCGCTAGCCCACCGCAGGGCACACACACACACACACTAGGGACAATTTAGGACCACCAATGCACCTAACCTGCATGTCTGCCATTCAAATTATTTTAATAAGTGCTCAGAACAAATGTATTTTTTAAATGAGGCTCCTATTATTAGTTTTTACAATGATGTTATGTGTCAGGACAGGGGCATAAGTATCATAATTCATAATTAGAGGGTAATGTATACATTTCATAATTTATAATTTGGGGTGGGGTAAATTTCATAATTCATATTGTTGGGATGGGACTAAATTTGATGCATCATATTTCATAATTCATAATAATCTCACAAATCAATTTCAGACAGAGTTTAAGGTCCTTAATCATCCATTTGACAGTTTCTCTCTTATATTACTACTAGGCAAAGGGAGGCAATTGTCTTGGGCAGGGTCGTCTTAACAGCATTATAGGCCCCCGGGCAAAGCAGTGCACTGGGTCCCCCACCTACATGACCACTCAACAAGTCCCAACATACATAGTTTAGCATGGGGCACTCGGGCAACTGCCCAGCGTGCCCATGTGCAACGACGGCCCTGGTTTTGGGCCCCCAGCTGCCAAGGACCCCATAAAGTGAAGCCTGCCTCAAATTTATGGTTTAGAAACATTTGTCTGGTTTCTAGTTGCTTTTCACTTATCAATTACTAGAAGTCCCCTGTGGCTTCACCCATGTAGGAGTGAAACAGGACAAACTTAACAAATCAATTTATATATAAAAAAAAAAAAAAAATTCTGGCCAAGTGAGTAAGTAGGTAGGTAGGTAGGTAGGTAGGTAGGTACGCTCCCATGTCTAATGGTGCCACTGTATCTGATCGTGTTCAGCTCTGACGAGAGAGCGTCAAGTGGAGTAGAGCACATGGCCGTGACATCTCTGGCAATAAGCAGCTACCCTCTAAAACACATGTAGCTCTCAAAAATGTCAAACGTTACTCATGTAATCAGAATACAAGTTTAATATGTCACTGTGCTCTGTGCATATATTTTAAATCTGGTTTTCTTTTCTTGTCACACGTACAGCGAACACAAAGCCGGAATTAGTTCAGGGGCTCAAAGGCAGATGAAATTTAATGTCAGTAAATGTAAAAAATTACACATCAGAAGTAAAAATATGAGGTTTGAATACACAATGGGGGGTCAGAAAATCGAGAGTCCACCTTATGAGAAGGATTTAGGAGTTGTAGTGGACTCTAAGCTATCGAGTGCCCACCAGAGTTCAGAAACCTAAGAAGGCTAACAGACTGTCAGGTTATATAGCACCTTGATGTGTGGAGTACAAGTCACAGGAGGTTCTGCTCAGCTTTATAACACACTGGTGAGACTTCATCTGGAGTCCTGTGGGCAGTTTGGGTCTCCAGGCTACAAAAAGGACATAACAGCACTATGCCAATCATGTCACCAGCCACCAAGTTTTCCCTGCTGTAAAGGCACAAGTACAGCAGAGCCCTGAACAGTCCAAGACTCCAGTTCCACTCTGGTAGATGTGCAGCGTGCACAAAGTCCTAGGGTGTGTAACATGTGTGGTACTGGGGGTTGTGGTGGGAGAATTATGAGTTCAGTGCTGGCATGTAGGCTCCTGTGCCACCTCCCAGAAGGACCATGACTAAGTTAAGAGGGGGTCCCTACAGATGCACCGCTTGCACTGCAAATCCTCAATGGCAGGTAATGAGGAACCAATGATGCACTGGGCAGTTTTCAGCACCTGCCACAGAGATGTCCGCTCAGAGAGTGTGCAGCTACCAGACCGTACTGTGACACGGTTGGTCAGAATGCTCTCGATGGTGCAATGGTAGAAGTTCACTAGATCTGACGACACAGTTGGACTTCTGTCAGTGCCATCATAAAAGTAAAGACACTTTTCTGCCTATCTGAGCTGGGCAAAAGTGTTGGTGGACCATGAAAGATGCTCAGCATTGTGAATGCCCAGGAACTTAAACCTGGAGATCGGTGCTGATAAAGAAGATGGGGGTTTGTGCCCACTGCCTTTGGACTTCCTGTAGTCCACAATGAGCTCCTTGGTCTTTATGAGATCCAGTTCATAAAGGTTATTGTAGGAAAACCACATCATTGTTACAACACTGGACCTCTTCTCTGTAGGCATTGTAATTGGTAAGGCCTACTACCGTAGAGTCATCGGAGACCTTAATGATCGTGTGGTGGAATGACTGCAAACTGAATACACAAAAATATTGTAGCGAACTCACCGTGTCAGGTTCAAAATGGAAGAAGCACAGCAGGAGAAAGAAGGAATGGCAGAACAGTTTACTCGAACAGTCAACAAAAAAAAAAAAACAAGAATGTAAAAAAAACAAACGACTCTGAACTTGAATCATTTACAATTATCTACGAGTCTGTCATTGTTATGACCCTGTGAGATGTAGTCAACGGACCAAAAAAAAACTTCCGGTTCCACATCCGCAACCCATCTCATGTACCCAACACAACTCCCCCCTTCGCACCCTCTACACATTCTTAGCGGTTCCTCGAACCACCCAGAATTCCCTGCCTCTGTCCTCCCACCCCGCCATTCAGGGTGCCACCCCTTTTCTTGCCTTGACTGTCAATCATACCCCCAACGTCAGCCCTCCGCGCCATTCTCTGCCCTCCTCGCTCGACCCAACAGTCACTTTCCCTCTTGACTTCACCTACAATATAAATAAACGTGATCTAACAATCGCTACAGGCTCTCCTAAAGGTATGATAGAGTAGCACTTACATATTTACCCAAAGAAATAAAATAAAATCATACCAACTTCACAGCTTGGGTGACACATGTGCGAATGAAGGGGGAGCTGCTGGCGGTGAATTTAGTACAACACCAGCATTACTCTTCTACCCTGATGGTAGATCATCGGCCACCTATAAGATGCAGGGAGACGATTACACTTCACACAAAACTCTACTAATGTTTACCGTTCACTGTTATTATTTTCCATATACTTTCCATTGATTTGGCGGCCTTTTCAGACGGCTGATGTGATTAACATTTACCATAACGAAACTGGCACTTGTTTCGATCTGATGTAGCTTAACGATTGCAATTATTTTTCTTAGGTTAACATGAAGACATCCCTTTTTCGTTGTGCTCCGCCTCTTTAAATCAAAAGGAATGCGGAGCTCCAAGTCATTGAATGGCAGATGGTGAGATATCTACCATTCACAGATAAGACGGTCAGCTGAACAAACCGAGGAGAAACACAAAACAACAAGAAGATGATTAGCTGCGTATTCCTTCAACTGATCCTCTCATTCCGCTGCTCACTGTAACACCTCTTAGTCCTGAGGATCAACGCCTCTTACTACCGAACTATGTAGTCTGGTCTTTATCCGCAGATCTCAGGTATACTGCAACTGACCCCTTGGATTTTAAAAACACCCCAAAACAAATCCAAGATAAATTTTCAAGCCTTGGGAAAACCTGAGAAAAATGAAAAACAAACTCAAATCATAACACGCAATACCAAAGCAGCCATGGCAGGGCCTGCTGTAGCATCCGGTGGCACTGCCCCCCCTAGGCTCAACCTACAGGACACAAAGGAGACAATTAGACACAGCAGAGCTAACCTCAAAGATAAACACAAAATTATTAAGAAGCAAAATGCAGTCACGTGCTGATGTACAGTCGGGGGCCGTGGGTAAACAAAAGGATAAAAATGTTCTAAAAAAAACTGGCAAAACCAGCCACAGTAATTAAACCGATCGTCATTATCAACTGTATTTCACAGGGTCTCATATGTTTTGAGTCTTGGAGTGCCCTTTAAGGTCTGTTTTGATTGGCACCACCCTACTTGGCTAATTCTTCTGCGTTTGGCCCTCTCTGTCTTCCCTTTCACATGTGTTTCTCAACCTTTATGGTCCCAAAACTCAGTTTTGCCTTTTTAAATTCATTGACAACTCACTAGCAGTGACTGCAGACAACCCCATTGGTGAAAGAAGTCTACTAAGAAATGGGGAGACATCGGGCAGGGCCAGCAACCGCTTAGGTGATTCATCACAGCAACAACAACATTTACAGTCATATGAAAAAGTTTGGGAACCCCTCTTAATTCTTTGGATTTTTGTTTCTCATTGGCTGAGCTTTCAAAGTAGCAACTTCCTTTTAATATCTGACATGCCTTATGGACACAGTAGGATTTCAGCTGTGACATTAAGTTTACTGGATTAACAGAAAATATGCAATATGCATCATAATAAAATTAGACAGACGCATAAATTTGGGCACCCAACAGAGATATGACATCAACACTTAGTTGAGCCTCCTTTTGCTCCTTTGAGCCTCTAGACGCTGTCCTCCTATAGCCTGAGATGAGTGTCTGGATTCTGGATGGAGGTATTTCTGACTATTCTTCATACAAAATCTCTCCAGTTCAGTTCAATTTGATGGACAGCCTGCTTCAAATCATCCCATAGATTTTCGATGATATTCAAGTCAGGCGACTGTGACGGCCATTCCAGAACATTGTACTTCTCCCTCTGCATTAATGCCTTTGTAGATTTCCAGCTGTGTTTTGGGTTATTGTCTTGTTGGAATATCAAATCCCTGTGTAACTTCAGCTTTGTGACTGATGCTTGATCATTATCCTGAAGGATCTGTTGATATTGGGTTGAATTCATCTGACCCTCGACTTTAACAAGGGCCCCAGTCCCTGAACTGGCCACACAGCCCCACAGCATGATGGGACCTCCACCAAATTTGACAGGAGGTAGCAGGTGTTTTTCTTGGAATGCGGTCTTCTTCTTCTGCCATGCAAAGCGCTTTTTGTTATGCCCAAGTAACTCCATTTTTGTCTCATCAGTCCATAGCACTTTGTTCCCAAATGAATCTGGCTTGTCTAAATGAGCATTTGATACAACAAGCGACTCTGTTTGTGGCGTGAGTGCAAAAAGGGCTTCTTTCTCATCACCCTGCCATACAGATGTTCTTTGTGCAAATTGTGCTGAATTGTAGAACGATGTACAGATACACCATCTGCAGCAAGATGTTCTTGCAGGTCTTTGGAGGTGATCTGTGGGTTGTCTGTCACCATTCTCACAATCCTGCCTCTGCATATGCCGCTCCTGTATTTTTCTTGGCCTGCCAGACCTGTTGGTTTAACAGCAACTGTGCCTGTGGCCTTCCATTTCCTGATTCCATTCCTTACAGTTGAAACTGACAGTTTAAACCTCTGAGATGGCTTTTTGTAGCCTTCCCCTAAACCAGGAGACTCAACAATCTTTGTTTTCAGATCTTTTGAGAGTTGCTGTGAGGATCCCATGCTGTCTGTCACTCTTCAGAGGAGAGTCAAAGGGAAGGAAGCACAACTTGCAATTGACCACCTTAAGTACCTTTTACCACTCATGATGGACACTCCTGTCTATGAAGTTCAAGGCTTAACGAGCTCATCAAACCAAGTCATCAGCATTGAGCAGTGACAGGCATTCAAGTCAGCAAAGTGACAAGGGGACCCACATTTGTGCACAGCCAGTTTTTTACATTTGATTTAATTTCATACGACTAAATATCGCGTCACTAAAAATCTTTGTTTGGAAAACACCACAGTACTCCTAGGAAATGACAGACATACCACTGGTATCTTTGTTGTTGAAAGGAGAGTCAATTATTATGCAGGCTGAGAGGGGTTCAAAAACTTTTTCGTATGACTGTATTTCTGTCACACATTTTCATACAAGTGATGGAGCTCAAAGTGCTTTACAGGATGAAGAAAGAAAGAAAGACAAAATGAATAAGAAAATATAATTAGGGAAAACTAATTAACAGAGAATAAAAGTAAGATTGCGGTGGGCTGGCGCCCTGCCCGAGATTTGTTTCTGCCTTGTGCCCTGTGTTGGCTGGGATTGGCTCCAGCAGACCCCCCGTGACCCAGTGGTTAGGATATAGCGGGTTGGATGATGGAAGGATGGATAAAAGTAAGGTTCAGTGGTCAGGGAGGACAGAAAAAGCAAAAACAAACAAAAAAAAAAAAACCCAGACAGGTGGAGAAAAAAAAATTAATTCTGCGAGGGTACTGAGGCCACGAGACCACCCAGACCCTCTAGGCATTCTACCTAACATCAATGACCTCAATCAGTCCTCATTGTATCCAGGGTTCACATGGAAGAACTTGATGACGGTCATGTGGACTTCTGGCCTTTAATCCATCAACGGAGGAACATCACAGTGCTTTGATCAGGTGGTGAGGTCGCAGATCAACACCACAGAAAACCAGAAAAAGAACAGAAGAGACAGTAGGAGCGAGTACGAATTATGGAGCTACCATGAATGATAATTAATTGAATATACAGAGTATCAGGATTAAACTATGATGAAGCTATAAGAAAGCCATGTTACAGTAATGTGTTTTTAGCAGTTTGTTTAAAGTGCTCCACCGTATCAGCCTGGTGAATTTCTATCCGTAAACTCGTACTCCAGATTTGAGGTGCATAACAGCAGAAGGCCGCCCACCTCACCACTTTTAAGTTTAGCTCTTGGAATTCTAAGCAGACCCTCATTTGAAGATCTGAGGTTACGATTTGGAGTGAAAATGAGAGGCATTCTGAGATATAAGATGGAGCAGATTATTGAAGGCTTTGTAAACCATCTGCAGGATTGTAAAGTCAATTCTAAATGACACAGGTAACCAGTGTAGTGACTCTCAGACTGGGGTGATATGCTTGGATTTTCTTTTCCTAGTTCAGATTCTAGCAGCTCCATTCTGCATTCATTGCAATCGATTGATGTCTTTTTTTGGTGGTCCTAAGAGGAGTGCGTTACAGTAATCTAGCTGACTGAAAATAAAAGCGTGAACTAATTTGTTAGCATCTTGAAATGTTATGAGAGGTCTAACTTTTGTTATATTTCTTAAATGAAAAATGCTGTCCTAGTGATCTGATTAATATGTGATTTAAAATTCAGGTCAGAGTCAATAATTACCCCTAAATTCTTTGCCTCCGTCTTGACTTTTAATCCTAATGCATCAAGTTTATTTCTAATAACCTCATTACATCCATTTTTGCCAATCACTAAAATTTGTTTTCTCTTTATTTAGTTTGAGAAAATGACTACTCATCCATTTAGAAACACATGTAAGACATTGGGGGTCAGTGAGACAATAGAGTCGGGGTCATCAGGTGCTATTGATGAACACAGTTGTGTGTCGTCACGACCCACTCATGAACCAACAATGGCAACCCACACTTCAGAGAGAGCGAGCACAACAAACGGTGTTCCTGGAGGAGTCCGTTTTGGTTTTCTGAATGTTTTACTGAAGTGAGGTCAACTCGTTTGTGATTTCATTCCCAGCTCGGACATCCAACTTCCTAGGTAAATGGAACGCAGCATTAGCCTTAATGTTTTAAAAAAAAAAAAGGAAAAAAAAGCAAATGTCTCACCAGTGGGAGAAACCAAAAGAACCTCCAGCTGGTGGTAGAGACTTCTAGTAGAATCTTAGTAAAATGAAAGAATTATAAATGAAAGAAAAAAAAAAAGAACAAAAGCTCAAAAGAGCAGAAAGAGGCACAAAAAGAAGTTCCTTAAAAGGCAATCCACAGGAAACAAAAATGCAGTCTGATGATCAGAATCCTTGAACAGAGTAAAGAGAAATAACAAGGAGGACCAAAGCACCATCACCAGAACACATACAGCGCACCACTGAGGGACTGCAACTCCCATGAGCCTTTATAGGGCTGGGGGCGGTCCCTCAGGGGAGACTGACAGGTGGCTCAGCCTCTTGGGGGAACCACCCACAAAATAATGAACATAGACATTTAGGGAAATGGTACATAAATACTGTTAAACAAAACTAAAAGGAAAATAATACAATAAATATATCGACTAAGGGACAAATGGACAGAACAACAGAAATTAACACTCGGCATGAGTTCAGATGAAGGAAGTCGTGTTTTACTAATAATGACGAATTCTATGAGGAAGCAATAACAGGATATGATCAAAGTGGAACATCTGAGATGATTTCCTGGACATTCAAAAAGCATTTGATAAGTGAATTTAATATTTGATAAGTGAGTGTGTGAAGATGGGTGCAGAATTGGCTCAGACACAGGAAGCAGAAGGTGACGGCGTGCAGAACCTCATCAGAATTTGGTGATGTTAAGAGTGGTGACCAGCAGGGGGCACTATTAGGACTAATGTTATTTTTAACACAAATAAATGATTTGGATAGGAATATAAATAACAAGCTGGTTAATTTTGAGATGATACCAAACGAGGTGGACTGGCAGATAATTGAAATTGTATTGAATCATCACAGAAGGACTTGGACAGCAGACAGGCTTGGGCAGGTTTCTGGCAGATGGAATTTAATGTCAGTAAATGTAAAGAATCACACAAAAGTAGTAAAAATGTGAGGCTTGAATACACAATGGGAGGTCTGAAAATTGAAAGTGCATCTTATGAGAAGAATTTAGGAGTCATAGTGGACTCTAAGCTATCGACTTCCAGACAAGCCATTAAGAAGGCTAACAGAATGTCAGGTTATATAGCGCCTTGATGTGTGGAGTACAAGTCACAGGAGGTTCTGCTCAGGCTGGTGAGGCCTCATCTGGAGTCCTGTATGCA
>JANRMT010062789.1:5008782-5023403 GCA_026402145.1 Polypterus bichir lapradei | reverse complement strand
TTTTCTGACCGTTCTGTAACAGACTGCGGTGATGAATGCTCCGTGTTCATGAAGAGATATTAAAGACACTATGAACGGGTCTCCTCCTGCCTGGTTTCTGACATCAAGAGGTTTTATCAAACTTGTCTGAGTAGAGGATAAGTTTCTTTCTTTAATTGGAAATTTAATTTCTACCACAGTTTGCAGCAGTAGGCAGGAGTCAGGAGATGTACACGAGTGCCAATCAGTGCCAAGGGGCTTAGTATGCCTGACTGTCTCATGTCCGTCCTCAGTATTAGAGAAATGTCACATACCTGCATCCATTCTAGTGCACATGAAAGGGTGTAGGATGATGTCAGTGGCCACAGGGTGAGTAGGTGACCAGGGGCCTCATGTATTAACGGTGTGTACGCATAGAAATGTTGTGTAAGAAAGTTTCCACGTTCAAATCACGATGTATAAAACCTACACTTGGCATAAAGCCACGCACTTTTCCACGGTACCTCATACCTTGTCGTACGCAAGTTCTCCACTCGGTTTTGCAGACTGGCGGCACCCAGCGTCAAAGCAGTGCTACTGTTCCTGTGTGGTTACTCCTTTTTTCCTGATGTGGCTTTATAAATACACTAAAATTAACTGCATATTGTTTATTAGTGTAATGCATCTGATTGTAATTAACCTGTAACAATATAATGATCCAGGGAATGGATCCAGGGAACTATTCGAAATACAACAGCTACTTTAGCGTTGTTACTCTCACTGCACCTTCTTCTTCTTCTTCTTTCAGCTGCTCCCGTTAGGGGTTGACACAGCAGATCATCTTTTTCCATATTACTCTCACTGCACCACTCGGAGCAGCTGATCCGAAAGAGAATTATCAGTATACAGCATCAAGCACACGCTGCCTCAGCCATGCTGTCTATTTGAACTGCTTCTCACATGGCAAACGCTTCAAAACCTTTCCAGTACGGACCTCGCGGTTCAGAAAGAGTTTCATCCCAAGAGCCGTAAATGCACTCAGTCAGTCCATCAAGTGCTCCTTGTAGAGCTGTTTGTACTTATGAGTACAATCACCTCACTGTAAACTTGAGATACAGTTATAATATTGCACAACCTGAGCCAGTTTATAAAGTGCGTATTTACATATGATGACGATATCTTGCAGCAAAATATGTTTATTATATTATACAGATAAAACTTTAACTTCATTTAAATAATCTATATTGTTAATAATTAAAGGACACGGTGTTGCTACGCTAGCAAGGATCTGGCGCTCCATTCATCGATTCTTCCTGCCTCGCACTGTATGCTTCAGTGGGACTGGCGTGAAGGACAGAATAATTAAACACGTACTACGAAGATATTTCAATGTTCCTTAAAAGTTTTAAAGAATCAGCGTTCTAAGCTTACAGATGGCTTAACGTTTACTACAGAGCTGATTGTTAAGTGATTGGGTATTTGGAGAAAGAAAAGGAAGGACAGGAATTGGAGGTTGGTACGTTTGAAAGAGACAGTAAATTATTTCATCGAAGGTCATGCACAATCACTGCGCCACCGTGTTCCCATGTTTAATAACATGCTTTAACTCCTATCATCATTAAATTGATATCACTTAAACATCTCAGTATTTTAGTTATTCAGAGAGCTGTAATATCACGAATGTAATGGATTCTGTGTCCTGTTGGAGGAAGAGAAAACCCGTTTAAAAAGCACGTAGAGATTCACACACATAGAGCACATTGAAGATCAAATACAACACAAAGCATTTAACGTGCTATTTTAGTTACGATGGGATTTGAGAAACTAATAAATTAAATGATTTTAAGATGAAGTTTATGATGTTCTGCTTTAATGACAAACTACGTGATTAAAGTGGAAATTTAGAGATTCAAGTTGGCATTTCGTGCTTTTTTCCCCACTGTGTGCCTATTTTTTTTTTCTCCGTACCCTAATAAGCTTCCATATGACACTCAGACGGTGGGCTACGACTCGCCTTTTCACGGCAACTTTGATATGTGACAACTTCTTTTTTTTATGTCGGGCACTGTGTGACTTTGTGAACTTGAGTTTTCAAGTTTCTCCAACACTCTGTCACTCGATCAACTTCCTCTTGTGATTTATTCCACCGCTTAAACCAACAAATAGTACGTTTTTCTTTGCCTCCACTTGGTATTCTCTGAAATTCTTCTATTTTTCCTCGTACCTTTGCCATTGCCTTTTCACAGAACACTGAGCTTAAGGGCTATTTATATTGATTTGCATATTCAAAGAGGCATAATTCTGGGAGGAGTGGGGGCGGGACAGCATGAGTGTGCACGAGTGTTACTTTTCACGCTGAACGGGATTTATGTAGAGGAAGAACGTGGAAGTTGGCGGACGCACACATTTATGCACCTGGATTTTTCTGTGCATAAGCACATTTCGGCTTTTGTGCTTACGTCATGTTATAGTGTGAGTTCTACGCACGGCGTTATGCATGAGGCCCCAGGTCCCTTATCATCTGAAGGTGGGAGAAACTTATAAAAGCCTGTCGGGAATGTAGATGGGGGAGAAGAGGAGGGGGGGGAGCTGAGCTAATCAGAGGACGTCCAGGGTTGGTTATGGATGTCAGCTTTTTTTTGCTGGAATTGTGTTGTGACAGAAAGCTTCGCTAATCTCTGAGCCTTAGTGAAAGGGATGGCAAAACACAACCTAAAGCGTAATTAAAAGAACGCTCATAACGGGCTGAATGTACGGAGGGATGAAAACAGAAAATGAACCTGAAAAATCCAAAATCACAATAAGTACAGGAAATCACCACTTCAGAGCACCACCAGGAACCGTGGGAGACCCCCAAATTTATAGGGCAGTGGATGGTTCCTGGGGGTGATTGGCAGGTGGCCCCGCCCCATTAGGGGGAACCACCCACCAAAAGCTGCAAATATAGCACAGGCATACAGAACAAAGCACAGAACACAAATGAAAGTGACATTGATATAAAACAATGACGGAAAGGTTAACCAAAACAAGGTTAACCCTGGCCTAAATTTAACAGGTTTTCCTACTAGTAACCCCTAAAAGGTTAATATGGAACAGCTGAGCTAAATGTGCCCGCAAGTAACAAGTAATCAGCCTGCTGCTCACGATAAACACCCTGTGGCCGTGCATCCCCAAGCCGGAGTGTGCCATGGACCCCTAAACTCAGGTTAACATACAACTCTCCTCATAAGCTACCATTTGCACAGGAGGGATGCATCACTGGAACAACCAGTGCAACCACTGGTGTGGCCCTCGTGCTCCCGTTACTAAAATCCCATTATAAAACACACCCAAGCCCCCTTTAAACACAAAACATGCAATGAACGAGTTCCTTAAATCAATAATCCTTCAGCGTGGGGTTGTGTCAGTTCACAGTCAGGCCCCCCTAATCCACCTTGTGGTTGAACTTCCATCTTCATTCTCATTGCCACTTGTTTATCCCACCGCTGCCACCACTTGTAATGCCCATATTGCCCACAGCTGGCACTCTCCCCTTGAACCGGAGCATCAAACGCCTTTTTAATGGCAACCTGATGTTATTGTGTAAGAATTCAGTGGATAGGATAGGATTGAGGAGCTTTTTTTTTGGGCTCCATTGCTTGTTCTTGTAAAACATTTTGCTGATGCTGAAGCTGCTCTGGCTTTGGATTTTTCTACTTTTTTTTTTTTTTTGTTCTTTATTTATTTCGCCTTATACAATTTCTCGTATTAGGAATTTGTTCGTTTTTGCATACCCCTTGGGGTCAGAGCGCAGGGTCAGCCATTGTACAGCGCCCCCTGGAGCAATTGAAGGTTAAGGGCTTTGCTCAAGGGCCCAGCAGAGTAGGATCTCTTTTGGCAGTGACGGGGATTTGAACTGGCAACCTTCGGGATACCAGCGCAGATCCTTAGCCTCAGAGCCGCCACTCCATTGTGCTCTAAAGCGTATCGATCTTTAATTTTCTGAGTCCTGGCCCCTTGCCTCTTCTTATGAACGCTCTTAGTGCTGTCTTTTATCACTCCATGCTGTACTGTATGCTATTCCATCCTTCGGGATAAGCGCACATCATCAAGAGCACATGGTCTGTTATTCTGAGAAGTATAAACCACCAGCAGTCACGTTTACTTGAAAAAGTCCCCTGGGACAACCCATGGGTGTGGCAGCCAACAAACAGCACAGTAACCCTCTGACTCCACCAGGCAGGTCACCTTGTATGTCATGACCTTTGACCTTGTCAATGTGCTCGACAATGATGGGAAAGTCTAAACGCAGAAACTGCTGGCAGACAGAAGAAAAAGCAGGAGACTCCAGACGCCCCGCCAGAGTGCCGAAGCTCTTTTGCCTCAAATGTCTGCCTACGGACTCCTCAAACGCTGATGGGGGGCGGCAAAGCCTCTCAAATAAATTGTTCACCACTAGCAACGTCGTTCCCAGCTTCAATTTGTGGCTCCTCTAATGAGCCCGGATGACGTGTTTGCACCGATTGCGCGACCGCTTTTCTAAACAATGTGCTGTTGGCCACTCTTGTGTGTACCTCGGGCCTGGTCCAGGCTCACGCCGAGCGGGTGGGCGGCCTAATTAGAGGCCTGAAGTAATTGCCTCAAATCTGAACTCGGCCTGCGTGTTTAAATACAGCTTGAAAGAATAAAAGGCAGCGGCCGTGTTGGGCGGGCCGCCCCCACGCGGCCTTCATGCAAGATACTGCTGCTTTGAGGGCTAAGGCCAGGGATCAAAAGTGGGAAGTGGGGGGACACAAAATAATAATAAAATAAATGAAAGCTATCTAACAAAACTGACCTCAATACGTGGAGAAATAAAGTGACTGAAATGAATCAAAAGCAGTGGGACCAAGCGGCTGAGGCACTAAATTATACCGTAGATAAAAATGTCAGAAAGGCGCTATATGATTATAGATATGAAACTATATAATTGATACATAAAGAGAAAAGGGTCCACAAACTTTTCACTGGTATATAATATACTAACTGCACCCCGTGGTTGCGCCCACATAGTAATGAAACAGGAGAAACTTTAAAAATCAATAGACGTTGGCACTGTATCTGATCGTGTTCAGCTCTGACGGGAAGGCGCCCCCTGCGTGGGGAGAAGAGCAGATGGCCATGATATCTCCGGCAATCGGTAGTTACCCTCTAAAAAACATGGAGGTCTGATCTCTCCCTCAAAAACGTCAACCGTTACTCCTTAACAATCTGTAGATGATAACGTCTGTTAAACAAACAGGTATCTCTAGCTAAGCGGAGGCGAGGTGCACTCCAACACGTGGCGACAGGTACAGCGGCTGGCGAGGGAATGAGGAAGGCCCCGCCCCCCTGCTCTTGGCCCACAGCCACTCTCTTGGATTTGCATAAATACATCGGTACCGCAAGCGAACTCTGGTGCTTAGCACGGTGAGAGAAGTCGCAAAATCAACCCAAAGGTTCAAGCAAACTATAGAAAACAACCCGATCTAAATCGGTTAAGTAATTCTCTCGTGAAAAGCAGACAGACATACAGGCCGAACGCGCTCGGACCACGAAAATTTTAAAACAGGTTCTAAGCAAGCACCTAAGAGCCAAGGGTAACCTACATTCTAAATCCCAAGTCCTCATAGTTCACGAGATTTCGTGATGAGTGAGTCACTGGTATTTGGCATATATATATATTGTAATATCCCTTCCCAGACGGGCAAATGAATCTCGCAGGCAAGTGGTGGTAATTATCAAATAAAAGAACTAATCAATGCTTTTATTCACTTTCCTTCTTACTTCAACAAGCCGAAAACAAAAACGCAGTCAGGAAAAAAAAAAAAAAAACAGCAAAAAGCACACCCCACTAAAACCCAACCCACATACAAGCACCCCACCTTCCCAGCACCCCAGAGGCTGTTTTATTAAGAGTGGCAGTTGTGTCTCTGCCCGCCCCCCTTTTTTTTTTTTTTTTAAAAATATACACACACACACACACACACACACACATATATATTATATATATATACAGATATATACACACATATACATATATACATATACATACAGTATATAGAGGCCCGACTACAGACAGATACCAAGACACACAGAAGTCCAAAACACACACGTTTATTTCTCCTTTGCTCCTGCAGCACACACAGTGCACAAATCACCACCAAAACTCAGTCCTTATTCTTTTCCTTTGCCACCTCCACCCTCTCCCACAAGCTCTCTATCCTCTGCCTCCCGACTCTGGCTCCCCGAAGGGAGTGAGGCATCCCCTTTTATAATACACCCGGGATGTGATCCGTGATGGGCTGCATGGGCACCGGGAAGCACTCCGGGAGTACCTGGTTCATATTCCAGCAGCACTTCCTGGTATGGCAGACATGCTGCAGTCTATGGCTCCGTAACCATCTGGGCACCCCCTGGCGTAAGCCATGGGCCCCAACAGGGTTGAGCTTCTAAGCTCTGATCCTATGGGCCCAATACAAACCAGGGCGGCTGCCCTCTTGTGTCCCGGGGGTGGTATTGTCCCTCTCCCAGTCCTTCCATCCTCCAGGAGCCCCAGCTGCCCGCCACACTGCCCATCCCTCAGCTGAGGCTCATAGAGCGAAGCTGCCCGTCCCACGAGGGTTGGACTTCTTCACGGTAGGATGCCAGCATGCTGCAGTCCACGGCCCTGTCCTGAAATGAAACAGGAAAAGGGCACTGAGAACGTTGTGGTGATGCCACCTCCAGGCGTCCTCTGTATTACCGTATAGACGATGTCTCCACCCACGACCAATACCGTGGCACTCGTAACACTGGCATTACGGTGTCACCCTTGCTTGTTTCCACACCCTTGAGACATGAAAAGTAGGACGGGTATCTCTGCTCAGTCTCTTCCCCAGCCAAGTTCGGGGCTTCACTCCGACCCTGTAACGCACGTGAGCGCACTGGCTCATGCTTCACCTTGCTGGGAGAACTGGTTTTCCTCTTCCGGGTCCTCTTCTTTTTCTGGGGTGCCCAGACGGTCCGGGTATCCATATGGGAGAAAACGAGACTCTGTGCTGTCTGTGCCCTTGTAGAGTTGTGCGAGAGTGCTGCCGGCTCTTGGGGTGGGGCACTCTGACAACCAGCAGTCACCAGCTGGCATCTTGCATGCGCCTTTGAGTTTTTGGTCCTCAGCGCAGCGTCCACTGTAGGAGTCGCGGCTACTCAACAACTGGAACTGACCGGTACCGGTGCCCCTTTGCCCAACACTCTTATTTACGGTACAGGTGTCATTTGGAGAATCCAGTGCCGCACTGCTCCAGCCACTCTTGTACAGCCTTCAGGGGCACGCCTGCCTTCTCCTCCAGCCTCTCGATCGTCTCTTGGAGGACACGGAAAACTTACAAAAGTGACTGCACAGGCTGAAGGACATCCTCCAGCTCACGTACAGCCGCGGTCAAGTTAAACAGGTCAGCTGGTGGTGGACTTATGCTTCCGCTTGTCCCTACCTGCCGGCTGCGAGCCACATAGTCCCTGTGCAGAATCAGAGGGGTCCTTCTCTGGCTCAGGATGGACATTTGTCGGCCCCGCCTGCAGCCAATCATCGCCGGGTACTCGACACGGGCCTTCCAAACTCGTGCTCGCCTCTGGGAGAGCTAGTCGGTCCTCCACTGCCCCCTCCACCCTTTGATGAAGTCTGATGGGAAGACAGGTTTTCAGGCGCTCCTCGCCCTGTTGTTCTTCATCCCCTGGCAGTGGCCCACCATCTTCTTCCGCCGTTGCCTTGCTGTCTCCCCACGGGTCAGCATGCTACGGCCATAGACGCGGATCAGGGCAGTCCCCCTCCAAGAAACAAGACTAGGGGACAGCAAAGTAATCCCTGCCAAGCCTACCGCCATCAGGCACGAGACTTACCTCCCGGATCCCGCCTCCTGGGGCGTACATCCTCTGGGTGGCCTCTTCAGCCACTGTGCTAACCTGGGCGTCCACGACGACGACGCTCGTTTGAGAGTTTGCCGCTCTCAAGGCTCGTCTGTTCCTTCTCCCAATTGGAGGGCACGGTGCTTTGTTTAGACTGAGCTACTTGCTGTGGTGCCTGCTGCTGCGTGTGCGCGCCTTCATCTGCTGTGCCATACTGTCCACAAATTATTTTTATGATGGGTCCCCTGCCTTTTAACAGGCAGGCAGTCCCATCTGGGATGCCATGTAGAAGATCAGCCCAACTACAGACAGATACCAGGACACACACAAGTCCAAAACACACACATTTATTTCTCCTTTGCTTCTACAGGAGACATTGTGCTCAGACGATGAGAAGCACAGGTGAGACCACATCTGGAGTCCTGTGTGCAGTTCTGATGACCACACTACAAAAAAATGATATAACGGCACAAGAAGCCATGCAGAGGAGAGCAACCAGGTGCATCTTTATCAGAGTTGCAGTGAATATACGCATGTTCTCCAATCAAGTTGTCTTTTATAAATCCCATCGTTTGTGTGGAAAGCCACATAGACACACTTTGAGCATTTTTTTGGTGCATACACAAGCTTTAACAATGAGGCCTGAGGACTTTAGGACAAGTCCTATCGTGACAGACTCCAAGAATTAAATCTGTTTAGTCTCAAGCAGAGGACACTGTGTGGGGACCTCATCCAGATCTTTACAATCCCCAGACGCATGCAGCAGAGTTCATTCAGTTTACGGGTGAATCCCACATGAGAACAGCAGTGGAAAAGAGCATTTAGGACTGAAAACAAAAAACAAAAAAACTCTTCTTTACTCAGGTGGATGGATAGATTGTTCCAGATTCTATCTATCGATACCTGGAGTTGACCCGGAAACCTTGACAACCTTTAAGGAAGATCTGGAGGGGTCACTGGGACGGCTACCAGCTAAACAAATGAGTAAGAAACAGAGGGAATGGTCTCCGCTCATTCATAATCTTCTTATGTTTTTGTGTAGCAGCAGACTGGGTGGGGCTAGACACGAGTCTCAGATGACTGGGTGGGGCAATATGCTTGAGTGGCAGCCGATTGGGTGGGGCTATATGTCACGCACAAACTACCAAAACATGGAGGATCTGGAGGGGCACAAAAGGACAGCTGAGCTATCAGCTAAACAAACAAGCGTCAAATGGACTGCAAGGGCTCCTCTCGTTTGTCAGATTTCATATCAGACTTGTTAGCTGCTCAAATGGCAAAGACTTGTCCCTTTCATACAAATCTCGTATATGTGACACAATTTCTCTAATTTCAAGGGAACATGTAATTCAGCAAGGTGTGACATTTCTTACGTCTCTCAGCTGAATTATCTTTAGTTAAATTGTCCCTAGTGTGTGTGCCCTGTGGTGGGCTGGCACCCTGCCCGGAGTTTGTTTCCTGCCTTGCACCCTGTGTTGGCTCCAGCAGATCCCCATGACCCTGTAGTTAGGATATAGCGGGTTGGATAATGGATCGAAGGATGGATTTTTAAAGGTTTGCTTACTTGAAATCCAATTAATCAACCTAGACCTTAACAAATCAGGGCACCACCTATCGGAAGGTATCGGTAAAGCATGTAGTTAGACAATGCATTACATTTATCATTCTAACAGATGGTGCATCACAAACATTTGTAATAAAATGCATTACTATAAATGTTTGTGACGCACCATTTGTTAGAATGATAAATGCAAGGCACTAAACAGCGGTAGTTAACGCTTTAGGGTTTGTCTCACTCATGGACTCAAGTTGAGTTCAACATTTATGGATTGTAGCTGGCTGCAGATTTTGCTGCCTAATGATTTTGTGAAGCAGTAGACCACCTAATCAAAGCAAATGCCTGACTCTAGCAGATCATTCACACACTCGGCATATGATTAAATATCACAAAATAAGCCTGGGCCAGGGGTTTTCAGTGTTTTTTTCTTGGTGTAGTACTTCCAGGAATTTAAATATTTTGAAGTACCACCATTTTCTTTCAGTCTTGAAGTCTTATTAGAGAAAACTAAAACAGACCTTTCTTAACTCCACTCCTGCCCGTCATATTGTATTTGAGGGCTTTAACAAGCGATTACAGAGAACCTGCTGTGGTTTTTCTTATGCACATCAAATGCTTTTTTTAATTGAATTATTTTATAATGTAAGACCAGTAGCATGGTTTGGTAAGGAATAAAAATTAGCCTAAAATACTTGTATTTGTAATTTAAAAAAATTACACAGTTGCATATGAATCCAGATCACAAAAAGCAGTAAAATAATCCAAGTTACATATAACTGCAATCTCAAAAAAGAGGAAAATAACTCCAATGTCAGTTGTAAAGGTTTAGGTTTTACCAGCTATGCTACCTGTCTAAGGTGGGCTGAAACCTAATGTCAGCATTAATGTTTGCCGTGCACCATCTATTGGAAGGTATTGGTAATGCACGTAATAAGAACATGCATTACATTTATCATTCCAACAGATAGCGCATCACAAACATTTGTAGAAGTAAAATGCATTGCTACAAGTGTTTGTGATGCTCAATGTGTTGGAATGAAAAGTGCAGTGCATGTGTCTCGGTATGTAACATTTGGTATGGGATTTTTAAAAATAGTGTTAATGCTTGTGATGCACCATCTGTTGAAATGACAGAGCAGCCAGATAGACTCATAGACAGTTATCCTTTTATTAACGTGGATTAGCTCTACTACCATTTTAAGGGATGCTGAAATCTAAGTAATTAATGTAGAACCTCGACGCTGTTTGCAGTGCACCACCTGTTGGAATGCGTTTTGTGATGTCTGTAGTAATGAACTACATTGTATTTGACATTCCAACAAACATTTATAATAATGCACACAGTAACAAGAAATGTTTGTGATAGATAGATAGATAGATAGATAGATAGATAGATAGATAGATAGATAGATAGATAGATAGATAGATACTTTATTAATCCCAAGGGGAAATTCACATAATCCAGCAGCAGCATACCGATACAAAAAAACAATATTAAAGAGTAATAAAAATGCAGGTAAAAACAGACAATAACTTTGAATAATGGTAACGTTTGTGATGTGCCATCTGTTAGAATAACAAATGCAGTGCATTTTATTACTGCACGTTTGTAAGGTGCCATCTGTTAGAATGACAGAGATTGAGCAACTGGATGGACACACACTTATCTTTTAATTAAGGTGGACTAGCTGTGCCACTCGTCTAAAATGGGTTGAAATCTGAAGAGTCAACATATGAATGCTTGCAGTGCACCATCTATTGAAATGTTTTTTTGTAATTGATGTAGTAATAAAATGTACTTCACATCTTACTCCAACGGATGGCACAACACAAACATTTGTAGTAATAAAATGCATCACTCCAAGTGTTTGTGATGTGCCATCTGTTGGAATACCAAATGCAATGTGTATGTCTTTGTTATACGGTATTTGACACGGGTTAAATAGCGGGGACATAGTGTTAACGTTTGTAACTCGCCATCTATTAGAATGACAGAGACAAAGCAAGAGGATGAACACACAGATACTTATCCTTTTATTAAGGTGGACTAGCTCCTCTACCCAAGATGGGTTAAAACAGAAGTATTCAACAAAGTCCTCAGCAGTAACGTTTGCAATGCACCATCTATTGGAATGCATTTTGTAATTATGTCATGCAGATGTCACATCACAAACATTTGTAGCAAAAAAATATGCATTACTACAAATGTTTGATGCACCACCTGTAGGAATGACTAATGCAATGCATTTGTGTTTATGTGCCATTTGGTCCGAGATTCATAAAAGCAGTTAATGTTTGTGATGCACCATCTGTTGGAATTTTACTACTACAAATGCTTGTTTTGTGCCATGTGTTGGTATGAGAGAGACACAGCAACCAGACAGACACACAGACACTTACCCTTTCATTAGGGTGGATAGGCTTCTTATTGTCAGCTGGGTTCCAGTTTTGAAAACTCCAAGCAAAGTTCTGCTTCAAGCTTCAGTTTTTCCCTGCATGTATTTTTAAAGGAAAGATGGATGTTATCAAATATTGGCAAAAAAAATAGCTTTCTGCTGTTGATTAATAACACTAAAACACGTTATAGACGTGAATTTTATTATTGTTAAAATTCACCTTTGCTCTTCATTACATATTAAAACAATGAGTGTAATCTCAATCTAAAACAGTTCTATAAATGATTGTTCATCAAGTTCATGAAAAATAAAAATCTTGCATCGCAAGTACAGTCGTGGCCAAAAGTTTTGAGAAGGACACAAATATAAAATTTTCACAAAGTTTTTATGACAATTTGCATCTCCTCCAGAATGTTCTGAAGAGTGAGCAGATGAATTACAACGAATTGCAAAGTCCCTGTTTGCCATGAAAATGAACTTCATCCCAAAAAACCCCATTTCCACTGCTGTTGTGAAGGCGGCTTCAGGGCGCCCAAAAAAGTCCAGCAAGCGCCAGGAGCGTCTCCTAAAGTGGTTCAGCTGCGGGCACCACCAGGGCAGAGCTTACTCAGGAATGGCAGCAGGCAGGTGGGAGGGAGGCGAAGACTTTTTGAGGATGGCCTGGTGGGTGTCAAGAAGGGCAGCAAAAAAGCCAAGAAACACATCGGGGCAGACTGATATTCTGGGATTGGACTGCAGGGTAAAGTCATTGTCTCTGATGAATCCTTTTTCCAATTGCTTGGGGCATCTGGAAAAAAAAGAAAAGGTGAGCGGCGCTACCATCAGTCCTGTGTCAGGCCAACAGTAAAGCATCCTGAGACCATTCATGTCAGCCAAGGGGCTACAGGGCTCACTCATAATGTGGCCTAAGAACACAGCCATGAATGAAGAATGGGACCAAGACATCAACCGAGGGCAACTTCTACCAACCATCATAGGACAGTTTGGTGACCAACATGATGGAACACCGGGCCATAAGGCAAAAGTGAGAACTAACTGGGAACAAATCATCAAAATGTGGGGTCCATGGCCAGGAAGCTCCCCAGACTTTAATCCCATTGAGAAGGCGGTTGGACAAACAAAAACCCACCAATTCTGATTCTGCAAGAATAGGCGGCCATCAGTCAGGATTGGGCCCAGAAGTTGATTGGCAGACAGCCTGCCAGGGTGAACTGCAGAGGTCTTGAAAAAGAAAGAAGGGCCAACACTGCAAATATGGACTCTGTGCCACATAAACTTGATGTCATTGTCAACAAAAGCCTTTGAAACTTCTGAACGGCTTGTAATTCTACTTCAGTCTACCAGAGAAACATCTGACAAAAAGATCTAAAAACACTGAAGCAGAAGACTTGATGAAAGTCACGACTGCAGTCGTTCACAACTGAGAAAGAGGCACAATGTACAGGAGGGGAGAGGTTGGGGAGATAGAAATCACTCACCTGAGAGGCGCTCGTTTGTAAAAATCCATCAGCGTATGAAGGAAGATTTTGATTTGGCTCATGCAATGGACACATAGGAGGAAGAGAAGACAGCGAGTGTCGCAGCAGGAGTGTTGTAGGATGGCTGAGTGGAGTCAATGCACAGCTGAGTGCTGAGACTCAACTTCAGCCTCCGTGTAACCAACAGTCCTTTGAAGTCCCACCGTTTACCTGCTTTTGTTTTCTTGCACATCACCAGACAGCAGTTTGTGTGCTGACCGCTGCTCTCGGTATATCAATGTAGTTATACACGTTACTTTTATATAACACTTTCAAGTTACCCATTTGTGTTTATTTAAAAAGTACATCATTTGAAGACAATCTTTAAAATTGGAATTGATGTTTTTTAAACTAATGTCAATCTCAGGAGGGACAAAACCCCCAGTATGAAAACCACTGGCCTGGATAACATGGGGTTTCAATTAAAATGACTAAGAAAAAAATAACACGTCTGACTTTCCAAGGTAATTTCACGTGTTAACACATCAACTTTGACAACCCTGGCTGTGACACAAGAAGAATTGACTTTTGATATCTATGGTGTATATAATACCGGCGTCCCCCGACTCACTGGTATGAGGAAACCTCCCACATACGATATACTGTTCAACACATCTAGATATGCTAGAAGTTGGGCTTTGTTTTTGGGGGGGGGTCCCTGTATGTGTGGCACTCCAGACCTAAAAAAAGTTCATTTTCAGGCCATATATTGTTTGGGAAATGACACCCTTATGATAAAAAACTAAACCGACACGCGTCTTCAGTTATGCAGAAAACATCAATCAACCCCAGGGGTTCATCCCCTCATAGGATAGGAGTCGTCAAAGTTACTCCTTTTCACAAAATTGCACAGTACGGTTGGGCCAGGGTTCAGAACCAAATGGGGTTGGCCCCCCAACATTGTAGCTGTGACAACAACCTCAGCCCTGCACTCTATAAGAGAAGTTCTGTGAAGGCGTTACTTCCTACTTGTGTTGTTCAGCTTACCTTTCTTGAATGCCTCGAGTCTTTTTAGATTTCGGATCTAGTGGTTTGTTTTTTTTCTGTTTTTTTGAGTTGCCTTTGTTGAGGCTACTTTCTGTAGTTTTGCCCTTTTTCAGATTCTCTGCCAATATAGTTCTATTATTGTTAACAAACATTGTTTCTTGTTTTGGGCCAGCGGCTTTTACATTTGAACTTCTCTTTTTTGAGTTTAGCCACAAGTCTACTTCTCACATTTTGAGGGCCAGGCTTACCCCATTTGTGCCCAATTGTGTTCTGTCAGTCAACCGACAGATACTGTATATGAGAGTGAGAGATATATATGGAAGA
>JANRMT010062789.1:4961675-4988782 GCA_026402145.1 Polypterus bichir lapradei | reverse complement strand
TCTAAACATCAAGTGATAAGTCAGTGATGAGGCTTAGAGAGAAACAGCAGCCAATGTCTGCTGCAAGTTTGGTGTTAATGACTCGACCAGATGGCTGGAGACACCGAGGCTGTTGATTCCATCATCGACTGCAACCTCAAGGTTTTAAACATCAGCTCAACACTGCTATGCTCCCATATGCCGAGACATTTTAAGATTTTTTTGAAATGTTGGCAGAAAAAGATCACTGTAGGAAATGACTAGCAAGATTTTTTTTTTGTACATTATCTACTGTTTTTCCATACTGCATTTTATGGGTTTCCTGGTTACTGTGTTATCAAAGGGGCATATTATCAAAAATAGTGTTGTTATAAAGGGTTCCATGAAGAAAAAATGTATTTTGAGTAATCTCTTAAAAAAAAAAAATTACACTTTTTGGTTTAACCTCCTATTTCTGATTAAAATTGACATCTTTGAATTGTGCGTTGCTTCCGAGGAACACAGCCCCCGGCAAATGCTGGATAATCATAATTTTACTTTTACTTGCTGAAGGTCTAATGCACAAAAACGAAAGGAGATCTATGGATCTAAACGATTAATGGGAAAAAAAAAACAATCTTTGATTTAATGTGCTGTGATGTGAACCTTTAAAGGCTCATTGGTTATTTCATGTAATTAGGTTCGCTCCTCACTCTTTCCTTTTGTTAAGATTTGTTTTATTAGGAAAATCGAATATGTTCAGCAGAGTGCATGTAACAATCTTGGACAAAACCTTGGAAAAAAGTTTCAGAAAATTCAAATGCCTCTGAAGTTCAATTTCCTGTGAGATTAAAAAAAAACACAGCAATAAAAAAATGTGGCCCTTTTTCCCCTACTGGGCCACTGCCAAACAAAAGTGATGTCTGTGCACATCGCTGAATCTTACCAATGTGTCCCTGTGCCTTCAAGCGGTGAGAACACCATGAACCATACGGCGTTTAAGAATTATTGGTATCATGTGCAAGGGAAGAGTAGCCTGTAATTGTTCAAGGAAAAATAATCTGGACACCTTCAAAAAGGGCATGTTGGTTTTTAGGCCTCTCTCGGCTTCCTCACTCGTTATGCAAACAAAACTGCATAAAGCATACAGTTGAAAAACGATTTTTTTTCACTCCTGCCACACATGCACATCACTGGATCCCTCTCCAGACTCATTTGAGGTATGCACTACCACCCCAGGGTGAGAGGGGGTGCTGGGAGGTAACTAGGTTTGATTCTATGCCCTCTGCAACACTGAGAAAATGCCAGTAATGGCAACTGACTCCAACTCTTCCGGTCCTCCACCTGTAAATCCCAAGGCCACCAGAAGGAGGCATCACACTGAGAACACAGTGCACTGCTGAACGGAGCTTCTACCTGGTGACCGACGGCACCTTTGTTTCGGTGGTTGCTTTGCACATAGAGTGGCTACTTTTGTTTGAATTATATTCATTTTGATTAAATGGGGATGACTAGGTTGGCGGGCAGCACGGTGGCGCAGTGGTAGCACTGGTGCCTCGCAGTAAGACCACCTGGGTTCGCTTCCTGGGTCCTCCCTGTGTGGAGTTTGCATGTTCTCCCCGTGTCTGCATGGTTTTCCTCCCACAGTCCAAAGACATGCAGGTTAGGTGCATTGGCAGTCCTAAATTGTCCCTAGTGTGTGCTTGGTATGTGGGTATGTGTGCCCTGCGGTGGGCTGGCGCCCTGCCCGGGGTTTGTTCCTGCCTTGCAGCCTGTGTTGGCTGGGATTGGCTCCAGCAGACCCCCATAACCCGGTGTTAGTATACAGCAGGTTGGACAATGACTGGCTGACTAGGTTGGCACCCCAACATTTCTCCATAGGCCCTGCTCTTCTTTCCTTGTCCACAACTCTGTATCTTTAGTTCTGGATGGAGCCAACTTAAAATCACTGATCAAAATGACAAGCATGTCTTTAGGTACACGGGACTGAGGAAACGTACAAATTCCATACAATGAGTGCATTTACATGCGCTTTAATAACACGGTTTCAAAACTGCCATGTATAACCTTATTCAGTTAGAGAAACTGGAATATTGGCGACTGAAAAACCGGGTTAACACACATTGATTTCTCCACAAGTGATCATGTGATTATTTGGTCATGTAAACCCATAAACTGGTCACACAAGGATTTGGTAATCTGTGCACATCTTTGCTTTGCACACACATCCAGCCACCACAGGCAGAAAATGGTAGAAGTGCCGACAAAGATAAATTTCCTGAGGCAAATGTTGGGGTGATCGTGTTATTAGTTAATAAAATATTCTATGTGAGTATTTAAGAAACTGATACATTTATGCTGATGAGCTGAACACAGAGTGCTAAACTTGGCAGCACAATCTCGGGAGCAGTGTTGCCGGTAATGTGTTAAAAGTAACGTGCATTACATACTCCGCTTACTTTTTAAAGTAATAAGTAACCTAACACAATACTTACAGGTGCATCCCAAAAGATTAGAATATTTAAAAAGTTAATTTATTTCAGTAATTTAATTCAAAAAGTGAAACTCATATTATATAGATTCATTACACACAGAGTGATATATTTCAAACGTTTATTTCTTTTTATTTTGCTGATTATGGCCTACAGGTAATGAAAACTCCAAATTCAGTATCTCAGAAAATTATAATATTACATAAAACCAATAAAAAAATAAAAAAAATAAAAAAAAATAAATTTTTAATACAGAAATGTTGGCCTACTGAAAAGTCTGTCCATGTAGGCACTCAATACTTGGTCGGTGCTCCTTCTGCCTGAATGACTGCATCAATGTTGCATGGCATGGAGGCGATCAGCTTGTGGCATTACTGAGGTGTTATGGAAGCCAAGGATGCTTTGATCGCGGCCTTCAGCTCGTCTGCATTGTTGGCTCCGGTTTCCCTCATCTTCCTCTTGATAGATTCTCTATGGTTGTTTAGGTCAGGCAAGTTTGCTGGCCAATCAAGCATAGTGATACATACATGGTCATTAAACCAGGTATTGGTACATTTGGCAGTGTGGGCAGGTGCCGAGTCCTGCTGGAAAACGAACTCAGCCTCTCCATAAAGCTTGTCAGCAGAGGGAAGCATGAAGTGCTCTAAAGTTTCCTGGTGGACGGCTGTGCTGACTTTGGACTGACTTGATAAAACACAGTGGACCAACACCAGCAGATGACTTGGCTCCCCAAATGATCACTGACTGTGGAAATGTCAAACTGGACCTCAAGCAACTTGGACTCTGTGTCTCTCCACTCTTCCACCAGACTATGGGACCTTGAGTTCCAAATGAAATGCAAAATTGACTTTCATCTGAAAAGAGGACTTTGGACCACTGAGCTGTTAGCAGTCCAGGCCGTTTTCTCCTTAGCCCAAGTAAGATCCTTCTGATGTCTCTAGTTCAGGAGTGGCTTGACACAAGGAATGCTGTGACAGTTGTAGCCCACATCCCGGATACGTCAGTGTGTGGTGGCTCTTGAAGCACTGACTCGAGCCGCAGTCCACTCCTTGGGAATCTCCCCCAAATTCTTCACAATCCCCTCAAGGCTGCGGTTATCCCTGTTGCTTGTGCACCTTCTTCTTCTGTCACATTTTTTCCTTCCACTCAACTTTCCATTAATATTCTTGGATGCAGCACTCTGTGGACAGCCAGCTTCTTTAGCAATGGCCGTGTGTGGTGGAGTAACTCAATGACTGTCTTCTGGACCACTGTCAAGTCAGCAGTCTGATTGTGTGGCCTACTGAACCAGACTGAGAGACCATTTCAAGGCTCAGGACCCCTTTGCATGTGTTTTGGGTTAATTAGCTGAGTGGAGTGTCACACCAGGAGTCTACAATAAGTGAACTGTTGACAATATTCTAATGTTCTGAGATACTGAAGTTTGGGTTTTCATTACCTGTAGGCCATAATCAGCTAAATGAAAAGAAATAAACGCTTGAAATATATCACTCTGTGTGTAATGAATCTATAGAATATAGGAGTTTCCCTTTTTCAATTGAATTACTGAAATAAATTAACTTTTCGATGATATTCTAATTTATTAAGAAACACCTGTATTTTATTGAAGTAAAATGGCCTGCGTTGTTATCATCCCAGCAGCACTAAGTGTATGGCAAGAAACAAACATACTGGTAGCTGAAAAGAGTGTGCTGCGTGCAGTCCTTTAACGGAAACACATTTATAAAGTGTCAGTTCAGTTTTAATCCAACTATTTTCTATAGTTATAATGAACAGTGGGAGATGCAAGGGCCAATGTGGCCGCGAATCTTCAGGGGCTCAGGTCGGGGATTTAAAAAGGAAACGATTGTTATTTACTTCACCAGAAAATGATCACGTTTGGCTGTGTTTTTGGTGAGTTTTATCAAGTTTCATAATTGAACTTGGGATTTAATAACACGTGCTAGACTGTGAACTGTGCAAATTTTCAAACAAAAGAAGAAAAACAAAGTGTTATAATAAGTAACTATACAATCTATTTAGTTACTTTTTTGCACGTAAGGAGTAAAGAAACCAAGTTATTTTTAAAAACGCTCCCCACACTGCTTGGGAGACACAGGCTCCATGCTTGTTTTCAATTCATGATGGTTGTTGATGTTTAATTTTTTTGGGGGCATTGGAGTGTTTTGCCAAAGGAGGACTCTCTAAGTCGGGGTGCCCAATGTGTCGATCGCAAAGGTAGTGTAGGTAGATCGCGTTGCATTCAAAAAAATTTATTTTTTTAAAACGTTAGTCTATCATATATCCTCCCTATGGCATTTGCCACTTGATTGACATGCACGGCGGCCAGTCTGAGATCTCTTTTCTTCAAACACACTGGTCATCTCGCACACATGATCAAACACGCGAGCTACTGCAAAACTCCGGCTATCTAAGTGATCTAGTTAGCCTTCCAATTTACATCGACTAAAGAAGATTTAAAAAAAAAATTTGTTGGTTATGGGCTGGATGTGGAATTGGAAGAGGATTTTTTTCTCACAATCGAAGTGCGTTTGTCTGATCTGTCAATCTATCATTGCTATTCCAAAGAAGGAAAATGTGGAAAGGCACTTTCGAAGTGTTCATAAAAAGTACAAAACTGACTTCCTTCCGAAAAGCGATCTGAGAAAGAGAAAGGAGAGGGAACTAAAATCGCAGTTAATCGGACAGCCGTCATGTTTCACCCGGCTGAATTCAAAAGCAAAGGCAGACACATCGAAGCATCGTTCCAGGTGAGTCACTCGATCATTAAGCATAAGAAGTCCTTCCAAGATGGAGAGATGATAAAAGAGGCCTTCGTTAAGGCAGATGGCTAGGGAGAAATTCCTGCTGAGATTTCAAGACCCCTGGCCGGAGAAAAAGGAGTTTCTCCTTGTCATTAAACATGCAGAATACAAGCAACTTAATAACGATCAATGGCCGCTAGACTTGGCATTTATTTTCCGATCTGACCAACATGTTGAATGAGATTAATTTACAGCTGCAAGGAAAAGAGAACTCCATGGTCAGTATGAGTAGCTCAGTTAATGCTTTCAAACGTAAAATGCAACATCTGTCCTCAAAGCTGCAGCGCCTTGATTTGGGGAACATCCAAAACCTCGCGTCAGAGCTGGAGACACAATGGAAGGCGTGTGCGCAACTTGACAGCATACGCTACACAGATCCATCCATCCATTTTCCAACCTGCTGAATCCGAACACAGAGTCACAAGGGTCTGCTGTAGCCAATCCCAGCCAACATAGGGCACAAGGCAGGAATCCAATCCCAGGCAGGGTGCCAACCCACCGCAGGACACACACAAACACACACCAAGCACACACTAGGGCCAATTTAGAATCGCCAATCCACCTAACCTGCATGTCTTTGGACGCTACACAGAGCAGATTGAAAATTGCCTGTCAGAGTTTATCTAATGGAAAAAAAGTGACGAGTCGAGTGTTGCCCAATGTAGCGGAGTAAGAGCAGCGTTTCTTCTTCACAAATGTACTCAAGTAAAAGTAAAAAGTATGGTGCAGTAAAACTACTCTTAGAAGTACAATTTTTTTTAAAAAGTTACTCAAGTAAATGTATCTCGTTACTACCCACCTCTATATATATTACCACCCAACCCTATATTTAGCATTTTTAATGTAGGTAGATCATTTTGATTTGGTCATTTTAAAAGTAGCTTGCAAGCTGAAAAAGTGTGGGCACCCTGCTCTAAGTGGACTCACGCATAAAGAGAGCTTTTTAGGAAACCAGGATTCTGCCTCAACAGGGTTACTCACCCTATTCCAGTATTATGTTTGCATGTAAATGCATCCAATTACCAGTTGTGAGAGCTGAACACTAAAATGTAAGAAACTTATGGAAAGCGTTTATCAATATTCTGGTGCAAAGACAAACAATCAGACGTCAAAGTGACTTTAATAAACAAGTGAAACAAAAATAAAAAGTGTAGTTATTTTATGCATTGGTTCACCATACCCACAGAACCAAGAAAATAGGGAAGAACGTTTAATAAAACTCAATCGATCCTGTCCTACATTTTCTTATACTGGTTAGTCTAAAGCCAGTAAAACCTGCGTCATTTCTCTATGATCAGACACTAACTAAGAATGAATGACACTTCACCATTGGAAACATGCTGACAGTTTTAAGGTAACAACTAAATGAACACGGAGGTCTTTGAGAGTAACCCCAGAGTACACCCAGAACATCCACACAGACACACTGCAATGTACAAACGGCACATTCACTGCAGACTGCAAATCAAGCCTGGGCCCCTTGAGATTTCAGGAAATCTGAAAGGTCCAAACAAATTTTAATGGACCTTCTTAAGTAATGAGCCAAAAGTGGTGCAAACAAAATGCTGTCAGTTTCACTACTGCTTTGGGATGAAGAAAAGAGCAACGGCAAAATGGGAAGCAACAAAAGTGCATCACATAGTTTAAAAGTTCTGACATAACAGACTGTGAGAAGAAATGTCACTGGGTTAATTAAGCTCATTTAAACACAAAACTAGTTAACGGAAACAAAAATCTGTTAACACATAAAGCACTGCATAGTGGTTAGCACCGATAGGTCATAGCTCTAGGATTCTGGTGTCAAATCCTGGCTTGGTTGTTGTGAAAAAAGGAAGAACACTTTTTATTGTCATTGTACCAGTGCCTGCCCTCCTTGTGTCTGTGTACTTTCTTCCGGCCGCATTCCAAAGATGTGCCAATCAGGTTAATTGGCAAATGTAAGTTAGACCCAATATGAGTAAGGATGAGTGAAGTGAGTGCACGAGGCTCCCCACCAACCTTAACCAAGGCAAGTTAGAAAATGGATGGATAAAAAGTAGAAACTACAGGGTCCCTAACAGACCAGGGCTGAAAACGACTGTATTCAAGAAAAAGGATTGGATACTTACGAAACCGGACCATGATTGGCCAAATGAAGATGCTGCAGAGACAAAGCGATGCAACAAATGCTACACCCCCTGTGACAATTACCATGATGTTACGATAGTACCAGGCACAAGCAGGACAGCATGCTTGTGTGCTATTTGAGAAAAAAAAAACAAAACATCAAATTACAAACCAAAGACTTAAAAAGTTGCCGAACATAATGCCTTAAGCATTCATTCTGGGTTTAAGATCTGGACAATATGTCATTAAAATATTACTCTGAAGTAGATGGTGTCATACACGTGCGATTGGGAGGCAGCTGAAGGGCCTGAATAATGGTAGTTACATGTCAGATCAGGGTTTCTCGAGGTGCACCGACTTTCTCTCTCAACCCTCTGCATCCCGCACGATTCCGCAGCTGGTGCCATTGATGACGCCACGTCTGCCTTCGGCGCCATTGATGACGCCACTTCCGCTTCTGGCGCCGCCTATGACACCACTTCCTGTCTCGGCCTTTAAAGCCTTAAAATCAGTTCTGTTTTGGACATGCACCTGAACACAACTCATCAACCAAACCCATCTTGCAGCCAGGGCACAATATACGGGTGGCTGCCCCAAACCTTTCTGATGTCTTCTGTCTATTCTTGTGACAATAGTTAGAGTCTTCCATTTAGGAATTATCAAGTCCACTGAACTCATGGGAACCTTCCATTCTGCAGAAATGTATTGTAGTCTCCCCCTCATCTTTATCTTGACACAATGTGGTCCTCAATCTTGTGGCTTGGTTTTTCCTCTGATAGACATTGCCAACTGTGGGACCTTTGACAGATGGGTGTGTGTCTTTTCTAATTGTGAGCTATCAACTAAATTTATTACAGGTGTACTTCAACAAGTGTCGAAAGATCTCAATGATGATCAATAAAATGGGATGCTCATCAGCCAAATTTCAGTTGTTACAGCAAAGGGTCTGAATGGTTAATAGTGTTAACGTGATATTTCAGGTTTTTTTTTTTGATAAATTTGAAAAAATTCCTAATATTCCGTTTCCACTTTCTTATTTTGGGGTATGGAGTATTGTTTGATGAGAGAAGCAAAGGTGAATTTAAATTATTTTAGTAAAAGGTTACAACAGAACAAAATTTGAAAAAAGTGAATCCTTTCTGAAGGCACAGTATGATGGCTTCACATGGATTAACCTTTAAAAACAGTATGTAATTATATTAAACATAACTCTAGGTAATCCCCAAATTTCACATACACAGGGTGAGCCAAAAAGAAGTACCACATTTCAAACGTTTCTTCTACAAAAATGCTACAAGATAAAATAAATTTCATTATGAAACAGGTAAGGATATACAAAATAATTTTTTTTCCCCACTGTGTTTTACAAATGACGTCTTCAAGGTGGTGGCCATCATTTGCAGTATATGATGTCTGAACGCTCGCATGACTTGTTTGGCCATTTCAAGGGGAATACCATCCTTGAGGCTTCAAGGTTTTGAGGTCTGTGTGCATGGATACCTTTGACTTGAGATAACCCCAACAAGAAGAAATCGCACAGAGCGAGATCAGGCGAATGGGAAGGCCACCTGAAATCACCGCGCTGGAAGATCAGCTTCCCCGGAAACATCTACAGCACTTCCAGTCTCTCTCACTCAGTTCCTGCACTAGCATCATTTTGTATGGATGGAAATTAAGGTCCTTGTGCAAAATCCTCCTCAAAGATGTGTTGGAGATGCCAAGGACAGAAGCAGGTTTGCACACTGAACGTCTAGTAGACTGCAAAATTGATGCCCTTAAAGGTTGGATGTTTCCTAGCGTTCGTATAGTCCGAGGATGGCCTGGAGATTTTCTAATAATAATAATACATTTTATTTATACAATGGCGCCTTTCTAAGCACTGAAGGACACCATACCAACAATAAGTTAAAAAGCACATTATAAACAGAACTTAAAACAGCAGAAAATACAGAAAATCACAAAATTCAAAACCAAACAAAGTCACTGCAATCGTCGAGGAAAAGCAATTTTGGGTTTTAAGTTAACATTTGAAAGTTGAGAATGATTCAGTATTTCTAAGCTCAGTAGGTGTGATGTGTTCCAAAGCTTGGGAGCAGAACGGCTGAATGCTCCGCTCCCAATGGTGGTTAGACGGGTGAGAGGGACGGTCAGGTGGATGGAGAAGAAAGAGGAGGATCTAAGGTTACAGGAGGGAATGGCAACATGAAGAAGGTCAGACAGACATGGAGGGGCGAGGTTATGAATGGCCTTAAATTTTAATAAATGAATTTTAAAATCAGTATGAAACTTAAATCGGGAGGCAACGAAGCTGCTGCAATTTCTGTTCAATGTTGTACCCCCACCTGTCTACATTTAGCAACCCACTGAAAAATGATTTTCCCGATTTGGGACGTCACCGTTAGGAGGAATGCTGAAGCGTGTTCAGAAGGTGCATTACGTAGTGATGATAGTTTTGTTGTTTTTGAAGAATGCTTCAATAGTGAAAGTGTGGTGTGCACCAGGCTGAAAACTACAAGGGATCTCACTGTAATGCTCTCTTTACGAGTTTGCACAAGTCTTCTCTCTCACGTCTTCAGTTAGTCCAGAATGCAGCTGCCAGGCTCACTAACTCGCACTAGCCGGAGTGATCATATCACCCCCCACTTTGCACACACTGCACTGTCTCCTAGTATTTTACAGAATTCATTTTAAAATTTTGGTACTTCCTTTCAGAGCTTTGCATGGATGAGCTCCTGAGTACCTAACCAGTCTGCTCCAACGCTCGTCAGACTCTTAGATCTGGGCAACAGGGCCTTGTAGTTGTCCCACGCACTCGGCTAAAAACTTGTGGCGATTGTGCTTTTCAGTCCGTGGCACCAAGATTATGGAGTAGCCTGCCTTGTGGTCTGCGTGCAGATGAGTCTGTTGATTCTTTTAAAAAACAGCTGAAAACATTTCTTTTTAAACAGGCTTTTAATCAGTGCTGAATAGTTCCAGTTTGTTCATTTATTATTTTTATTGGTTTTGTTTTAACTGTTGTATTTGTATCGTATTTGCTGTTCAGCACTCTGTGACCTTTTGCCTGTGAAGGGCGCTATATAAATAAACTGCTATTACTAGAATCTTAACTAGGAAAAGAAAATCCGAGCACATCTCTCCAGTCTGAGCATCACTACACTGGTTACCTGTGTCATTTAGAATTGACTTTAAAATCCTGCTTATAGTTTATAAAGCCTTAAATAATCTGCTCCTTCTTATATATCAGAGTGTCTTACATCATACACTCCAAATCGTAACCTTAGATCTTCAAATGAGGGTCTGCTTAGAATTCCAAGAGCAAAACTTAAAACATGTAGTGTGTTGATCCTCCAACAATGATGGATGGATTAAAAGCCAGAAGTCTAAGTGACCATCATCATCAAGTCCTTCCGTGAGAACCCTAAATCCAAAGAGGACTGTTTCATTTATGTTAGGTAGAATGCCCAGAGGGGACTGGGTGGTCTCATGGTCTGGAATCCCTACAGATTTTATTTTTTTCTCCAGCCGTCTGGAGTTTTTTTTTTTGTTTTTTCTGTCCACCCTGGCCATTGGACCTTACTCTTATTCAATGTTAATTAATGTTGACTTATTACATTTTCTTACTGTGTCTTATTTTTCTATTCTTCATTATGTAAAGCACTTTGAGCTACTTTTTGTATGAAAATGTGCTATAGAAATAAATGTTGTTGTTGGGCAGAGTTTTGCTGTTATGAACCTAAAATCTGGAATAGCCTGCCAATAGGAATTCACCAGGCTGATACAGTGGAGCACACTGCTAAAAACACATTACTTTAACATGGCTTTCTCACAGCTTCATCTTAGTTTAAACCTGATGCTCTGTACATTCAATTAATTATTACTACTATTCATGGTGGCTCCAAAATCCATACTAACCCCTACTTTCTCTTCTGTTCTTTTTTTCGGTTTTCTGGAGTGATCTGCACCACCACCACCTGATCAATGCACCGTGATGTCCCTACATTGATGGATTAAAGGCCAAAAGTCCACATGACCGTCATTATCAACCTCTTCCATGTGAGCCCTGAATACCATGAGGACTGATTGAGCTCATTGATGTTAGGTAGAATGCCTACAGGGGGCTGGGTGGTCTCATGGCCTCGGATACCCTACAGATTTTATTTTTTTCTCCAGCTGTCTGGAGTTTGTTTTTTTTCTGTCCTCCCTGGCCATCGGACCTTACTTTTTTTCTATGTTAATTAGTGTTCCCTTATTCTAATTTTTATTTATTTTGTCTTTTTTCTCTTTCTTCATCATGTAAAGAGAGCTGCATAATTTGTATGAAAATGTGCTACAGAAATAAATGTTGTTGTTGTTGTACTACTACTACCTCCACCCCAACCCATTTGGCTGCCTCTACCTCACACAATGACCTTGAGAAATGTGGTACTTCATTTTGGCTCACCCTGTATTTAAAAATTTTAAAACCAATTCATATTTTCTTTGTTAATGCAAAATTCCAAATAATAAAAGTTCAGTTAAAAAAATGGCTAGTAGTCAATTGCTGAAAATTACTTACTGACACGGATGGAGGCTCTGTATCATCAGCACACCAAGGCCATTGGCTACTTTATCGGTAAAGCTCATTGCACCATACACGAAGGCACCACTTTGCTGTAAAACAAAATAAAGTACAGAAATGTTCAGTTGTCAGAAGTACGCCACATTACTGGAGAATCAAAAGAGTCTGGGGAGACACAACAGCAGTTAAGTATAACTAATAGAACCTGGGAAGAGTTGAGGTAACATGAACAGTGGAGATCTGCCAGCTGGAATTGCGAGTGATGCTGTATCACAACATGCAAATCATAATACAATAAAGTCGTGAGTTTATATTTTGTATTGTAATTAGTATTATGAACTGATCCCAAGGGATGTTTCAGTTATTTATTCTCTTTTCATAAAATTTAACTTGTAATCATGTCCTTGTGGGGAGAATGCGTCAACCTTTTAAATTAATCAATTCAAATGGACTTAAATCTTTGTTAGTGGGCGGCACGGTGGCGCAGTGGTAGCACTGCTGCCTCGCAGTAAGGAGACCCGGGTTCGCTTCCCAGGTCCTCCCTGTGTGGAGTTTGCATGTTCTCCCCGTGTCTCCCACAGTCCAAAGACATACAGGTTAGGTGCATTGGCGATTCTAAATTGTCCCTAGTGTGTGCTTGGTATGTGGGTGTGTGTGTGTGTGTGTGTGTGTCCTGCAGTGGGCTGGCACCCTGCCTGGGGTTTGTTTCCTGCCTTGCGCCCTGTGTTGGCAGGGATTGGCTCCAGCAGAACCCTCTGACCCTGTAGTTAGGATATAGCGGGTTGGATAATGGATGGATGGATAAATCTTTCTTAACAGTGGAAACACATTTTAAGTTCAAAGTTTACTGTCATGGGCACAGTAAGGAAACATTTCCCTGCACAATGAAATTCTCTCTTTGCTGTCCATTGCAAATGCCAATGGTTAACAAACCACCGTATAAAGATAAACATAAATAATAAGTAGCAAATAGATAATAAGTAACAGAGGCAGCATAAAGTATAAAACCAGAACAGAAGTATAAAGTGTAATGTGCAGGTAGGTGTGTGATGGACATGTCCAATACAGTTGTGTGTGGTCGACAGAATGAGGTGCCCACGGTTATCAACTCCAGGCACTTATTTAGGAGTCAAATGGCCTTGGGAAAGAAAGAGTTCTTAGCCTGGAAGTCCTGCATTTCATACTCTATACCTCCTGCCTGAGGGTAGAAGTGTGAACAGTTCGTGTTGGGGGTATATAAATCCCGATCAGCATGAAAAGTAACGCATGTGCACGCGCCTGCTGCCCCACCCCCAACTCCTCCCAGAATTACGCCTCTTTGAATATGCAAATCAATATAAATAGCCCTTAAGCTCAGCGTTCTGTGAAAAGACAATGGGAAAACCATGAGGAAAAATAGAACAATTTCAGCGAATACCAAGTGAAGGCAAAGAAAAATGTACTATTTGTTGGTTTAAACAGTGGAATAAACAACAAAAGGAAGTTGATCGAGTGACATAGCGTGTCAGAGAAACTCAAAAGCTCAAGTTCACAAAGTCGCACAGTGCCCAAAATAAAAAAAAGAAGTCACATATCAAAGTCGCCGTGAAAAGGCGAGTCGTAGCCCACCGTCTGAGTATCATGTGAAAGCTTATTAGGGTACAGAGAGAGAAAAAAAAAAAGGCACACAGTGGGGAAAAAAAGCATGAAATGGCAACTTTAATCTCGAAATTTCTACTTTAATCACATAGTTTGTCATTAAAGTAAAACATCATAAACTTCATCTTAAAATCGTTTAATTTACTAGTTTCTCAAATCCCATTGTAACTAAAGTAGCATGTTAAATGCTTTGTTTTGTATTTGTTCTTCTATGAGCTCTATGTGTGCAAATCACTACGTGCTTCCGTTCTTTCTCTTCCTCCGACAGGACACAGAATCCATTACATTTGTGATATTACAGCTCTCTGAATAGCTAAAATACTGAGATGTATACGTGCTATCATTTTCATGATGATAGGAGTTAAAGCATGTTATTAAACATGGGAACACGGTGGCGCAGTGATTGTGCGTGACCTTCGATGAAATACTTTATTGCAGCAGTCCTGACTCTTTCAAACGTACTAACCTCCAATTCCTGTCCTTCCTTTTCTTTCTCCAAATACCCAATCGCCACACAATCAGCTCTGTAAAAGACGTTAAGCCATCTGTAAGCTTATAATGCCAATTCTTGAAAACTTTTAAGGAACATTGAAATATCTTTGTAGTACGTGTTTATTTATTCTATCCTTCACGCCAGTCCCAGTGAAGCATACAGTGCGAGGCATGCAGAAACAATCTGTGAACGGAGCACAAGATCCTTTCTAGTGTATCGACACCATGTCCTTTAATTATTGACAATATAGATTTAAATAAAGTTTTTTTCTGTATAATAAACATATTTTGCTGCATTTCATCTTAAAAATGATATCACCATCATATGTAAATTTGCGCTTTATAAAGTGGCTCAGGTTGTGCAATATTATAACTGTATCTCAAGTTCTCACAGTGAGGTGATTGTACATAAGTACAAACAGTTCTACAAGGAGCACTTGATGGACTGATTGAGTGCGTTTCTAGTTCTTAGGATAAAACTCTTTCTGAACCGCGAGGTCCGTACTGGAAAGGTTTTGAAGTGTTTGCCGTGTGAGAAGCAGTTCAAATAGACTGTATGGCTGAGGCAGCGTGTGCTTGATGCTGTATACCAATAATTCTCTTTCGGATCAGCTGCTCCGAGTGGTGCAGTGAGAGTAATATGGAAAAAGATGATCCGCTGTGGCAACCCTTAACGGGAGCAGATGAAAGAAGAAGAAGGTGGTGCAGTGAGAGGAACAACGCTAAAGCAGTTATGGTATTTAGAATAGTCTTACCATTCTGTGGACCATTATATTGTTACAGGTTAATTACAATCAGATGCATTAAACTAATAAACAATATGTGGTTAATTTCAGTGTATTTATAAATCCGTGTCAGGGATGTGGATCTGAAAAAGAAAGATAAACCACACAGGAACAGTAGCACTGCTTTGATGCTGGAGAACTTGCGTACGACAGGGTATGAGCTACCGTGGAAATGTGCGTGGCTTTACGCCAAGTTCAGGTTTTATACATCGCGATTTGAACGTGGAAACTTTCTTACGCAACATTTATGTTCGTATGCACCATTTATACATGAGGTCCCTGGTAACTATATGCACTTACATCACCATTAGAAGATCCTGTCATTAGGATTAGTGGAAAACGATAATATACAAGTGAAACATGCTGAACAGCGTTCAGGTTCTCATGATAAAGGATAACTTTGGTATTTGTCAAGTCGAAGATATTTCTTCACAAACATATACTGTATATGTGGTGTTGTAATATCACGTGCTTTCTATAAATTTAAAAAAAATGATCTTGCCCACACTGGCCCTTTACATTATAGTTTATGGGACATGGAGGAAAAACTTAAAAATGTACCAAACGTGCTCAAGACTGTTGTCAAGTATTGATCCGCGTCCTGCGGTTACACACACATTGTAAAATAGTTACTATATGTCCTTTTTGAACAAAAAAGTGCACATTAATATTATGAGATTCAGCCATTTTAAAAGTAGACCAGCTGTGCATGACAGCTCAGCACTTTGTGTTCCTGCACAACAACTGGTCACCCTCAAGGGTTTTGTGGTTTCTTCCCGACAGACCAAATCACAGTAAACTTTTTGTGCCATGTGGTTGGTTTTGCTTTGATTTACTTCTGTATTCACTTGAGAATTCACACAAAAGATAAAAAAATAATAATACCCTCTCCACAAGAAAAATAGCACCAGCTATTTTCAGAAGCCTTTTGTCGTCACAAACATGAGTCAGAAACACAGAATGTGTGGATCAGTATGCAACAACTTTGTTTTGGCTTGAAAATTGACATATTTGGTTACTTTTTAAGCTTTCCCTCCGTGCATCCAAACCCTCCACTGTAATAAAGCACAAGAGCTGGCAAAATATTTCAAATTTATCGAAAGAGCTTAACTTTAGAACACAGCTTCAGGTGGCAAATGCATAAATATTAAGTCTGTGAAGAAATAACTGACTTGAAAAATACCAAACTTATCCTTTAACTCAGTGGTTCCCAGACTTTTTCGATTCCATGCACCCTTGCTGAACCCAAGTTTTCCAAAAATACACAACCCCCCTCTCCCCATCGTCAAATTCTAATTTGACAAATAGCCAATAATTTTTTTTAATTAAAGTGTTAAGCAAAAATAAATAAGTATTTCAGATCACAAAAAAAATGTAATTGAACGCGACTGACACGCAGAGCCCACTGGGCCATATAAGAACGGGCCGGCACAAAAGGAGGGGGGGGGGCTGGGTGGAAGGCTTGGAGAGCGCGGTGTTGGGGCAAAAGAAAGAGGAAGAGCCGGTCAGCCTGATTCTATGTGCCACCTTGTAAGATGCTAGCAATGCATTGCTTGGTATTGATGCCTGCTTATAAAAACTACCTTTTTGTTGATTTAACTGTGTTAACTTTCTGGTAAAGTAGTCACGAGATTTACTAACCATGCTGGGATGACTGGTTTCTAAATGGCGTTTCAACTTACTTGGTAGTATGCACTCTGGTGTCAAAACTTTCATACACAGTACACACTGCGGCCTCTCTTCACCATTGACTTCTGTCAAGGTAAAACCAAAATCCAAATAGCTGCCATCATATTTTCGATGGTTGCACTTCTTCACACTCTGGTTGACGGTGTGCCCTATTTATTTTCATTCCCACAACGCTTCTTACTGTTTAGTAAAAAACGATCCATTTTTAAAAATACATATGAGAAGAAATACTTCAAAAACTTCACTTGACTTAATCACAACAATATACAGTTTATAAAATCTCCGAAAACTAATTCAACACAGACCACGCGAAACTGACAGCTATTTATAGATGAACACAAAGTACCGAGAAAGTTCGACAAACTACTAAAACAATCAAGAAACTTAATTATTGTGGAGCGCCATTTAGTAACCATTTGTAGAGGGTTCTGCAAACACTTAGTGAGTTACTGGTTTGCGTCAGGTCCGCCAGATGTTGCGTCCTATCACATTGAATAAATTATGAAAATGTTGTAATATTTCGCGGCACCCCTGTGAAGAAGCCATGGCGCCGTGACACATACTTTGGGGGCAGCTGCTTTAACTAAACATTTGGGAAAGAATATCCTGTGATGCACCGATTCTCTTTTTTATTTTTAACATGAGTACTGCAGTCGAGTGGGACCATCACATCGGATGAATAAAGTGTCAGCGCTAACCAGCATGCACTACTGTCCCACCTAGATAGATAGATAGATAGATAGATAGATAGATAGATAGATAGATAGATAGATAGATAGATAGATAGATAGATAGATAGATAGATAGATAGATAGATAGATAGATAGATAGATAGATAGATAGATAGATAGATAGATAGATAGATAGATAGATAGATAGATAGATAATTAATCCCAAGGGGAAATCCACATAACCCAGTAGCAGTATACCGATACAAAAAACAATATTAAATTAAAGAGTAATAAAAATGCATGTAAAAGCAGACAATAAATGTTAGCATTTACTCCCCCGGGTGGAATTGAAGAGTCGCATAGTGTGGGGTCTCCTCTGTCACTGAAGCTACTCCTCTGCCTGGAGATGACACTGTTCAGTGGATGCAGTGAATTCTCCATGATTGACAGGAGTTTGCTTTGCGCCCATATTTTAACTAAATATTTCAGAATTACTTAAATTAACAGCATTTACACTTCCATCCTTACATTGACTGCTCAACTGTGTAAAAGGTGCACAAAATTATACTTAATAGGATAAACAACATACTATGGAAAAAAAATTAAAAATGCAGAAGAAAAAGTATTTTTAATTTACATTCTCTAGATCTTTTTGTAATTACTGATGCCATTTTTAAAATTGAAAAGTCTGGCGCGTTGGCTAAATATGAGTGGAAATTTTTACATGAAGAATTAAGGAATTCTTTATATAAATTTAAAGTAGCAGAAATAAATTACAGCTGGCTGATACCTATCTGCTCAAAAGTTCATGTTACTGTTAACATCAAATAGAATAATAGTAATAATGATACATTTATATAGAACCTTTTTGATTCTCAAAATACATTAAATTAAAAAAAACCCCTGAAACATGAATATCAAAGTGTTTTTTAAACTGTGGGTTTTTGATACCTCCACACACACACACACACACACACACACGTAGCCCACCCACAAAGTCTGTAGCCCCCCCCTTGTAGCCTATAGTTTTTAGGTGTAACCCAAATTCCCTGCCACAGGATTTCTCTCTTGCTCTTCTCTCGATGTAATCTCTAAATCAATTTGTCATTTTTTTCTCTAATTATGGGAAAATTTCAGCTTCTTTACAGGTGAAGAAAAATACCAATTGAAGGTACTGGGATTTCTCTTTCCTGTTTATTTTACTTTGCCCTTGCTATTTTTAACAGGCCTCATCTTCTTTCTTGATTCACACACTTGCGCTACCGAGATATTGAAATAACCTCTTGGTATTGACTTTTGCATCTTCAGCTGCAGTACATTCGTCTCCTTTTCACTTGCCTTGTGCTCAGAGACCCTACAATTAGCAGTGCAAGGTTTTTATTTTATCTCCTGCTCACTATACAGTTGTTTATTTTTTTTTGAAACTCAAAATTCATTCAGTGAGGATTTCTTTTACATTTGCTATAGCTTCTAAAGTTTGGAATGAACTTTCATTAGTACTTCTAAATCACACCTTTGTCACAGCTGCCTGCATCTGTTTCTTACAGCAGGGAGGTCGGGGGACTCCGGATCAAGCCTGCAGCCATTGTGGCTTAGTGTCTCAATCTCTAAACCAGGCGTCTGCAAGTCCGTCACTGCAGATTTTCATTCTAACCCTTTTTCTTCTAAAATGAGTGCCCTGTTTCTGCTGCTAATTAACTTCTTGTGAATTCATTTTAATTGAATTGCTTTTTTAAGATTTGCTGCCCTCAATTTCTTCATCGTTCCTCTGAGTTGCTTCATTTCCTTTCTTAAATGGCACCCAAACAGAAATGAAATGTGAAGTGAGGAAGCCAACAGAAAGCCACCTAAGTCAGGGCCTCAAACTCCAATCAATTTCACCCCAACCAGTTGCTTAATGAGGTGCTGATTCTTATCGTTAATTAAACTCGTTCTTTAATTCTGTGGCTTGTTGCTGCTCTCGTGGTCCATTAGCAGACATTTCCAAAATTGTTGATTTTCTCTTTTCTAAGAGCAGCTCTGTTAAAATGTTTTGGGGATCTGATAAGATCGACATTCCTGAGACCTTTCTTTATTTTCAGATATTGCATGATGGTTACCAGTTGTTTTGGCTCATTTTGTATCTCATGATTGTTTGGCTGCTAATTAAGGCAAAAGAAATAATCAAGGGGTCTTAGTCTTCAAGAGCAAATCAATTAAAATGAATTCAAAGGAAGTTAATTAGCAGCAAAAACAGGACACTCGTTCAGAAAAGGGTTAGAATGAAAACCTGCAGCCACGGTGGTCCTCCAGGACCGGAGTTGGAGACCCCTGCTCTACACCACACTGCCTGCATTGTATGAATCACAGCTTTAAATTGACACCAATGCTCCTCTACTGTCTCTAGATCAGAAGTTCCTTCCCAAGATTGATTAATGTAACATTTTTTTTTACAAATTTGCCATTACTAAAGTGAAATTTAACAGATTTTGCTTACATTGAAGAGGCAATCCTAAGTCCTGCTTTGGGGTGGGGGGGATCGGAAACTTTGGAACAAACCAGAGCCTATCATCTCCTCTTGGGCATATGGGGATTCTGTGCAAAATCTGGTGGGAGATGGGTTCAAATGTGTACATTTGCACATCAAAACACACACACACCCCCATAATAAGATTAATGACCTCTGCACTCCCTGCTTTACAGACTATTACAGCTCAGCAGGCTTCTCCTCTTGGTGGTGTCCAATCATTACATCAGTGATTTGCAGTTCCTGTGCTCTTTATTTCAAAGGATTTCCCCCCCACTCTATATTTTGGTAAACCAAAGTCCCTCGTTACTATGACAACCCAAATTACTTAATTATAAAGCTGTATACTGATACTCTTACCTGTTTTGGGGAATCAGTAACACACTCACACTATCAAGCCTTAAAGTTTTTTTTGTTTTTTAACCCAAATAGTTTTACTAATTATCTTAGTTTATCTGTGAGAAATTGAGCTTCTTGTTGTGTCTGCATGTATTTTTCTCCAGATACTCCACTTTTCCTCCCACATCCTAAAGACATGTGTTTTGGGTTATGTTTACAGTTTGGAAATTGTAAACTGTTCCTGTATAAGTGTGTGTGTACTACCCTGTGATGTAATTATATCTACGCTGCAGACGTAATCACTGGATGCTGTTTAACACAGTATACTAACGCACCAACATGGTGGGTGGGGGGTCCTGTGTAGATTTACTATTTGTAATAAGCAGGATCAAATTCACTGAACCACCAGCCTCAAGTGACCATAATATAATACAGTTCTTAGTGTACTGTCAAGTTTAACTTTGGTAGGGCAAAGATTAAACAGGCATGAAAGTCCAAAGTGGATAAACTGGGATAAATGTTTATGGGATAAACTGGGATAAATGTGGAGACAGACAAGAGCAGTGGAACAGATTTAAAAGCATTTTACATATAATGCCCAACAGGTACATCCCAAAATTTAGAATTGGGAAGAATTAAAAAAAACACCTCTGCAGTGGGTAAACAAGAAGATAAAAAGAAGCTGCAAAGGGTGAAAAAAAACAAAAACAAAAATAAAAAACAGCAGCATAAGGCGTTCAGGACTAATTACTCCTGTGCTAAACACTTTTACGGGGTGGAGTGGTGGTTCTGAGGCTAGGGATCTGCACTGGTTTTGCCGGTTCAAATCCCGTAAACGCCAGAAGCGACTCTACTTCATTGGGCCCTTGAGCATGGCCCTTAACCTGCAATTGCTCCGTCCTGGGTAGGACGTTAATCTGCATCTAGAAAAACCTGGGGTTTGGTGGAAGAACTGGCACTCCAGTCACCATAAAAAGCCCTCTCACTGGTTCCATTCCATCTGAACTAGTGTGGTGCTGAGGTGTCACCCATTACATGGCTGCACTCGGGTCCTAATCATGGATCTTGAGTTGATTTGTCATGTCAGTGTGGCAATGCGCTGTATCGGTGCAGGCTCCTCACCTCTCTCTCCAAACACTTTTCAAGCTGAACTATATTTTTATTAATTTTGTTAATCTGTTAATTTGTCACATGAAGCTGTGTTCTAAACTGAAGCAAGCATACTTTATAGATTTTAAAAAAACAACAAGCCCGCTCTTGTACTTTAAAATGGAGGTGAAGGGAGTCCTATTATAACGAAAAGTCTTAAAACTTACTGAACAAGTCCATTTTCGAAAAAGGTTTTGATTTAAGAAAATGTAACTTTCACGTTTCTGAGATTAATGCTTCCGACAATAAAAGTAAACTGGAAATGATCGATTTTATCAGAGATTCTTGGTCGCATTTTCTTGTGGTAAGGATACGTTACTTGCTTGTTTGTCTGCTTATGAGACGCCAACGCCAAGCACCCACTAGCCTTTTACAGTCCATGTTGCTGAACAAGGCCTGCAGGGCGAGATGCTCGCTGAGTGATAGCACAGTAAAAAAACAGTATGGGTTTAATGATACTTTATACACATAATAAATAGGAACTGGACTAATAACACTATTTTAAAGATTTTTAAAAGAGCCAAGACACCTTTCTGTGGTGGTCTTGTGCACACATGATTAAAACAAAATGATGCGACTGAGCAGACTGAAGCCAATTGTCTTTTCTTCTAAATGCATGATGAGTCGCTCTTACTGAGGATGTGGTAATAAAAGAACTGAGTACAATGTTTTTGAACGAGTAAATTAACTGGCATTCACCGACACCAATCAATCTATAAATACACAGAGAGAACATGAAAATCTCATGCAGAACATAGTCCTGTGTGGCAGGAATGACAACTGTGCCCTACCACTCTGTCCAGGCTGAAACATCAATTTACAAAACTTTTACCTGAATAAACTGAGGTGACCTGGCACTTCTAAAGTGAACCAAGTGTGTCTGTGCTCACTCTGCCATGCACTGGGGTCCTGTCCCGGTGGTGTTCCTGCCTTGCGCCTATGATTGCCGGGATGGGCTCCAGCTGCTATACAACTCTGCCCTGAAGAGGTGGGTTAGGAAAATAGATGGATGGATTTTTATTATTACGGAAATAAATGAGAAAAATACGTGAACAGATTCATCTTCATCCCAGTGCTTGTGCCACACTGATGCAGCATCCATTTTTTTGGCACAGTGCTTTGCACCTGTTCTGATCCTGGGCATTTTCGGGGTGGCACTGAATTTGCACATATTACCCCACAACTGATCAAGCCAATGTTTTGTTTGGGCCCCAGCTTAGAAGCTGACTGGACATCGCTGCTGATCATGTGACCATTCATTCGGAGGCACACTATTCCATGTGAATATATTCATGGATGAAAGATAGTGAGAACAGTAATTAGTAATAATAATATAGGGCAGCAAGATGGAGCAATGGTAGTGCTGCTGTCTTGTAGTGAAGGAGAGTTTGACTTATGTCTGCATGTTCTCCCAAGGTGCTCCCTCCGGTTTTCTCCAACAGTCCAAACATATACAGGTTACATGGACTGACATTGCTAAAATGGCCCTTGGGCAGGGCCACATGTTCTAGGGATTGCTCCTGCCTGGCGTCCAATGCTTGCTGGGACCGGATCCAGCTGCCTTGCAACCCTTCCGTGGATGAGTGGGTTAGGAAGAGGGATAAATGGAAGCCTGTATCATCTGTCCAGTTCTTATCACTTGATTGCATGCTACACGTGAGCTCAACATTCTCTCTCACTAACGCACACACATGCACGATCAATCTAATGGCAGCTGGCAATTCTTGTGACGAAGACATAAGCTTCTGTATCGTGAAAGAACATAAGCGAACATTAGTGTGACTTTTTAGTTGTCCACAGAACAGACACACCATTTCACATCTGAGCATCAACATTCAATAACGGCACTTGGCGAGGAGTTTCTCAGTTGTATCTACACCACTGGGACCAATGACCTCCTCCTCCTCCTCCTCGTTCCAGTGGCTGCAGGAAAGACAGAATCCCTCAGCTTGAAATGGTGCTGTGGAAGAAGATGAACAGGGTAGTCGGTGACAAAAACAATTTGGATATGCGGTTTTGCAGCATGTGTGTAACCTCAAGATGCAGATCAATACTTGGTATCATTTTTGGCTTAACAAATGGACAAATTCGATAAGTTAAGGTTTTTCTTTTTAATTGGACTCTAATATCCTTTGTCTCCATTACAAAGCACATGAGCAGAGTACTCATTTCTTAAAAATTAGAGAATGCAATTTAATGTGTCCATGATTGTGTAGAAAATACCTTGACTTGAAAAATGCAGAGCCTAGACTTTTAGGTGGGATATTAGTGAAGCCAAAAGGCATTATAGAGAGGAATATAGCAGAGAAGGTAAAGGATGACCCAAAGAGATTCCTTCAGTATTTTAGTAGTAAAAGAACAGCTGTGTGTGGTGGGCTTAAGGAGGGGCTTAAAGTGGAGGAGGACAAACTGTAATGGCCTTTACTACACTACTGGCACATGTAGACTTATCTTGCTCAACTGAAAAGAATCCTCACTCCATCCATCCATCCTCTTCTGCTTATATGAGGTCGGGTTGAGGGGGCAGCAGCTTGAGCAGAGATGCCCAGACTTCCCTCTCCCCGGCCACCACTTCTAGCTCTTCCGGGAGAATCCCGAGGCGTTCCCAGGCCAGCCAAGAGACATAGTCCCTCCAGCGTGTCCTGGGACTTCCCCGGGGTCTCCTCCTGGTTAGACACGCCCGGAACACCTCACCAGGGAGGCGTCCAGGAGGCATCCTGATCAGATGCCCAAGCCACCTCATCTAACTCGTCTCGATGCGGAGGAGCAACGGCTCTACTCTGAGCTTCTCACCCTATCTTTAAGGGAAAGCCCAGACACCCTGCGGAGGAAACTTATTTCAGCCGCTTGTATTCGCAATCTCGTTCTTTCAGTCACTACCCATAGCTCATGACCATATGTGAGGTAAGAACATAGATCGACTGGTAAATTGAGAGCTTTGCCTTACGGCTCAGCTCCTTTTTCACCACGACAGACCGATGCAGAGCCCGCATCACTGTGGATGCCTCACCGATCCGCCTGTCGATCTCATGCTCCATTCTTCCCTCACCCGTGAACAAGACCCCGAGATACTTGAACTCTGCCACTTGGGGCAGGATCTCGCTCCCAACCCTGAGAAGACACTCCACCCTTTTCCGACTGAGGACCATGGTCTAAGATTTGGAGGTGCTGACTTCCATCCCAACTGCTTCACACTCGGCTGCGAACCAATCCAGAGAGAGCTGAAGATCATGGCCTGATGAAGCAAACAGGACAACATCATCTGCAAAAAGCAAAAGAATCCTCACTCTCCTCTTTTAAGTCAGTGGGTAACTGATGTTATATACTATTTGAAATTGGAAAAAATCTAATTCGCACTTGTATCTGTACAAAACGTTTTCAAAACCTGGCAGGAACTAATCAATAACATTTTAGAATAAGCTTTTAAATTGAGGAAGCAGATTCTTTCCGCTCTTTTTCTTTTTTATTGTGGTTGTTTTTAATTATTTATTAATTTATCTATTCACTTATTTTTACTAGCTTTAAAGTTTTACTCTTCTGGGGGTTGATTTATTTTAAACCAAGTCTTGTAAAACTTGACTTATTTGTATGGAATGTTATTTGTTATTAAAATCAATAAAATCCAAAGAAAGAAGTTTATCAGGAATTCAATTTTATTATAACAAGAAGGAAATTTGGTTTGTCAGCAGATTTTACAAAGGCTATGACATAACATTAAAACAGATGCAATGTTTGCTCTGAGGGTGTTGATGGAGAAGTAGAGAGAAGGCCAGAAGGAGTTGCATTGCATCTTTGTGGACCTGGAGAAAGCAAATGACGGGGTGAGGAGAGGAGCTGTGGTATTGTATGAGGAAGTCGGGAGTGGCAGAGAAGTACGTACGAGTTGTACAGGATATGTAGGAGGGAAATGTGACCGTGGTGAGGTCTGTGGTAGGAGTGACGGAGGTGGGACTACATCAGGGATTGGCTCTGAGCCCTTTCTTATTTCCAATGGTGATGGACAGGTTGACAGATGAGATTAGACAGGAGTCCCCGTGGACTGTGATGTTTGCTGATGACATTGTGATCTGTAGCGATTGTAGGGAGCAGGTTGAGGAGACCCTGGAGAAGTGGAGATATGAGAGGAGAGGAATGGAGAACGGTAGGGCCACCAAGACAGAATACATGTGTGTGAATGAGAGGGAGGTCAGTGGAATGGTGAGGATGCTGGGAGTAGAGTTGGTGAAGGTGGATGAGTTTAAATACTTGGGATCAACAGTACAGAATAATGGGGATTGTGGAAGAGAGGTGAAGAAGAGAGTGCAGGCAGGGTGGAGAAGAGTGTCAGGAGTGATTTGTGACAGACAGGTATCAGCAAGAGTGAAAGGTAAGGTCTACAGGACGGTAGTGAGACCAGCTATGTTATATGGGTTGGAGATGGTGACACTGACCAGAAAGCAGGAGACAGAGCTGGAGGTGGCAGAGCTAAAGATGTTAAGATTTGCATTGGGTGTGACAAAGATGGACAGGATTAGAAATGGGGACATTATAGGGTCAAGTCAAGTTGGACAGTTGGGAGACAAAGTTAGAGAGGCGAGATTGTGTTGGTTTGCACATGTGCAGAGGAGAGATGCATGCTGGGTATATTGGGAGAAGGATGTTAAGGATGGAACTGCCAGGCATGAGGAAAAGAGGAAGGCCTAAGAGAAGGTTTATGGATGTGGTGAGAAAGGACATGCAGGTGACGGAGGTGACACAGCAAAATGACGAGGACAAGAAGAAATGGAAGAAGATGATCCGCTGTGGTGACCCCTAACGGGAGCAGCCGAAAGAAGAAGATTAACAACATTAAAAACACATTACATGGAACACAGCCATTAAACCAACATCTAGACTTGACTGATGATTGATGCAAATGCTATCTGCTCATCCTATGATTTAAGCCTGAATGTTTATTAAAATTTAATTCATTTAGATTAATAGCAGTTAGAATGAAAAAGGATTTGAACCAGTGGCTTTTTGTCATTGGAATAGTAAGGTGCAATTAAGATATACAGATAGTGAAATGGCAGATGTTATATAAACTTACATTTTTCTGAGGTCTGTACATGTGAAGAAGTGGATAACCTCCCAGTGCTTTGGAAATTGTAGAGAGAGACGTATTGCTGAGATTAAATAGGATGACCTCAAAAAAAATGACCAGGACCAGATATTTATCATCGAGTACTTAAGGAGGTTAATGAGCGTGTATATAAACTCTTGACACATTTTTCGAAAGCACAATGGGGAAATTCCTGAGGACTGGAAAATAGCAAACATTACTCTGCTATATAAAATAGGTTTTTGGGCAGATCCAAGTAACTGTAGGCCAGTAAGTTTAACATGCATTACAGGTATGTTAAAGGAAGAAATTATTAAGGAGTTGATTGAACACCATGTGTCTAGAACAGGAGTTTCAGGGAACAGTTTGCATGGGTTCAGTACAGGGAGGTCATGTTTTACTGTTAACAACAAACTGGTTAAGTCTGCAGACGATCCAAGTTTGGTGGATTGGGATTGAATCATTAAAGAGGGTCTGGATAGCATACAGGCTTGGGTAAATTTCATCTGCACAAATCTAACACCTGTAAATGTAAAGAATTACATGTATGAAGTGAAAATGTGAGGTGGATTACCTGTTCTGAAGTGCAGGTGGTATGGTTTCTGACAAAAAAGGCAAGGAAAAAAATGTCTTAGACAGTTACAGTAATTGTTTAAAAATGCAAGAATATCAACATACAAGCCTCTGAAGGTCCCATGTATGCCATTAAATGCTCCATATTTTAGTGAGAGATGAAACACACAGTACAGGCCAAAAGTTTGGACACACCTCCTCATTCAATGTGTTTTCTTTCTTTTCATGACCATTTACAGCACTCCATCACTCTCCTTCTTGGTCAAA